>JAODAL010059382.1:0-21515 GCA_025379985.1 Phyllomedusa bahiana
AGGGGGAGAAAAAAAGGGACACCCCCCTTCGGGGTTTGCCAACGTTGCAGGGGAAAAAAGGAGAGACAAAAAAACCTGGGAGGTTTCCGGGGCGACGGGGTTACTATACAGGGTGAGCAGAATCTGCGAAATGGCCCCCGTAAGCCCCAATTTTGTCCCCAAACCACTAAGTCTAGCCTCCCCATCTCCGAATCAAATGCTTTTTTTAGTGTCAAATTGTGACCGGGCCGAGTAGGGGTGTTGGATGGGGCTTTCTTAACCTCATTTGGACCAGCAAGACTTTTTCCAAATGTTATTATTGCTACCTCCCTTTTGTACAAAGCCTACTTGATGTAAAAGCCAATTAGTTTGGGTATAAATGGGGCTAAGCGGTCGCAAGGATTTTTGAAAGAAATTTTTAAGCTAGATTAATCAGAGGAAGGGCGTAAGGGGCAGGGCCCCCCCCTTTTGGGAATTAAATCTTTTTATTGGGCTTTTCATTATGGGGATGGTCCGGCCAATAAATTATACAGGGATAGAGGGTATACTGGGTTTTAGGCCCTTTGAAATTCCCCTTAAAAACCATCCGGTCCTGGGGACTTTGTTCGTCTTGGTTTTTTCTAATTGCTAAATCTAATTTTTTGCCCCGAATTGGGAAACCCCCCAAGGGGACTGGGGCTTCTTCCGCTGTGATCCCAGGGAGTTTGACCTTAGCCAACCACTCACGTTGGGCCCTTTGTCGTCCAGACACTCGCGGTATACAAGCCGGGTAAAAGGGGGAGCGAAGAATGTCCGTCACCCTTCACCTTCGGACTAATGTTCCAGTTTGATCTCTCCAAAGGAAGGGGGGAGAGAGGATGTTGTCCTTTGGCAAATTTCGCCAACAATCGCCCTGGTTTGTTGCCAAAACGGAATAATCCAGCCTCGTTCCTAGATTTGGAGAAGAGTTCTCTCCTCTCTAACCAATGCTCGTCTCACATTTGGGTTTTTTTTTCCCATTTTGTTTTATTCCCCTGGGGGGAGGAAACCAAGAATGCTCATGGCTTCCCCGTAATGGTTACGAAATGACTGACTTTACCCGTTAATTTTTTTCTTCGCCTAGGGGATATATTGATTATCCCCCCCCCTGAAAAACGCCTTGGCCGTGTCCCAGAAGAGTTGAGGGTTTTTTTGGGTGTGCGCATTGTAAGAATGGTACTCTAGCCACCAGCCCTGCAAGGTCAATTGAAAGTCCTCATCTTTTAGAAAAGATGGGAAACGCCAGATGAAGTCTGTGCCTCTGGGGAAACGGTCCGCAACAGAGAGGATGACAGGGGAGTGATCTGAAATGATCAGGTCACCAATCATGGCTTCCCTCACTCTAGATAGAGCTCCCCTCGAGACAAATAGATAGTCAATCCTTGTCCAGGTATTGTGGGGATGCGAGAAGAAAGAGAATTCTCGTCCCTCAGGGTTGCGGATACGCCAGGCATCATAGACATCTAAATTTTTTGCAAATTTTGCCAGGTAGGAGTTACGGGTTTCGGGATCATCCCTGACGAACCCAGCTTGGGCCTGTTCGCGGCCGCGCCTTTTGCACGGAAGCCCTGGTTTCTTACTTGATGTTTTGGAATTGTATTCACTAAGTGTGAACTGTGTTCTCCCGCTCTTTGCTTGTTTGACTCCTGGCCCCGCCCTGCCAGGACCTCCAGCACTCTTGGATTTTAAGAGTTTCTCCTTTTGATTGACAACCTTCTTTTCCCTACCCGCCTTGTGTTTCTTTCCACCATGCCTCAATCCTCCCTTCCTTGGTCCCTTTTTTAAAGGTTCATTTCACCTTCATCATTGCCTGCTATGGGAAAAATTCTCCCTGAGTAGCGTTGCCTTTTATTTTTCCTTTTCTGTTCCCTGCCCCGTGGCTCTGACCATTCTTTCTCCATGGATTTTGTACTTCTGACCCGACCGTTATTGCCTTTGGCTTTCTTACTTTTTCTCTCTGTCCCCCCGATTTGGTACTGCGCTGCCCGCTGCTGCCAACCTTTGCTTCCTGACATTCCCTTTATTGGTTTTGATTTGTTTTCTGGGGTCTTGTGCCCCCACGTTTTCAGTGTAGTCTTCGTTTTCGGGTTTGGGGGCCGACCTTTTAAGGGAGTCGGGGTCCCCCAAAAAAGGCGGGACGGGTTGGGGGACCACGGGGCCTACTTGTCTGTGTTTTTTCTCGGGGCCCCCCTGATGGTCCCTTTACTTATAGCGGGCCCCTTACCCCAAAATCAACCCCCCCCGGCGGTTTAATATGAGTACGACTTGTCATCCACCGGCCTGGAAGATTTGACAACTCTTTTTTTCAGGGCATGCGGGGCTTTTTTAAACCAAATCTCGCAACGTCTGGATGCCTACTACCCCGGCCCCCGTCTTGCCGCCCCTTCTGTGTCCTTTACCTGCCCCTGTTTTTTGTGAACCCTAGCGCCCGTTACAAATCCAAGATGTTTTTTCCCGGATCGCTTTGATGGAACCCCGGGACGGGTTTTCCGAACTTTCAGGGAATCCGTCACCGTTTTTTTTTTTTAATTTTTTTTTTCCCACTGAAGCCAAAAAAGGTGGTTGTGGTGTCTCCCCTCCAGGGCCCCCCCTCAGGATTGGGCACTTACTATGCCCCCAAACCCCCCAGAATGGAGTTCGATTGAAAGTTTTTTTTTCAGGCTTTAGGGGCCTGTCTATACAATCCCAATGTGTGGCTGGGCAGAAACTCACCTGCTATTATTCAGCAGGGCCGCCCTCGGCTGAAGGCTTTTTTCTGATTTTCCCAATGGGTACCTGAGCGGGTGGTCTGACCAAAACCCTTAAAAACCCCCCTTCAACAAGGTCTATCTGATGCGGTAAAGGGGTGTATGGTCAGCCATCCAACCCCTGAGACATTAAAAGACTTTGGCCCACCCTATATTGAAGAAGCTAAGGGAGAGACCAGGGGGAAAAAAAAAGGGGGTCGACTGTTCCGTTCAAGTCAAATTTTTTCTGTAAAACCTCCCGTTGCCTTCTCTGAAAATTCTCCTCTTCTTCCTCACACCCCACTTGAGGGAAAAACCCCTGGTGTTGGGTTTTACTCTGCCCACCGGAGGAACATGGTGGAGAATGGGTTTGTGCTTTTTATTGCGGAAAACCTGACCCTTTTTGAGGACTGTGACAGACCCCAAGTCATCTCAAGGAAAAAGCCCGAACGGGCCGAGAAGTTTCCAGGAAGGTAACTCAGGTTACAGGTACCTCCTAATCTGGTAAAAAGTTTTTTTTGCCTGTAAACCCTTGGTTTTTTAATTTTAAGAATTTTGCTTTTCACCTTTGATTGACTCAGGGCGCGCTGCTAGTTTTATTTTGTATGTCTGTTTTTTCCCGGCCTTGGGTTTGGAACTACTTCCATTGAGTGCTCCCTTTTTTTTTTTAAGGGGGAGCTTTTAACCCCCCCTAATTTGGGGGAAAATCAAAAATTTTGGACTGCTGAGATCACCTTGGGAAAGTTGGGGTTGCATACGGGGAAAAAATTTTTGTTTTTTTTTCATGGAGAAAATCGTGGGATATTTTCTTGGGGTTGCCCCCCTCCGCTGCCATAATCCTTGTTTGGGCTGGAGAACCACAGAGTGATCAAATGGGGGACTCTGTGGTTCTCATTTGAAAACTGTTATCCTTGGTGGTTGGGTAATTTAAAAACTCACGATATTTCAGAATGTAAATCTGAGTCTTGATAAAATGTTGCGGTAATTTGCCTCCACACCAGCGATGATTGTACCATAGACCTTTCTCTGGGGCAAAATTAACTTGTATGCCCCCAAGCAGGAATTTTTTGCATTTGTTTATTAAGGAACCCGAATATTTTCGTTCTTCGGGGGTAGTGCTCTGACTACCGATTCACAGAAATTCTGCTCTGTCTAAGCGTCTCCCTTTTTCTATGAGGATTCCCATCTCATGTACTCTGCACTACAGGTTGTGAACCAAAAAAAATCCCCCCGTTTACGACTGTGCACAGTCTGGGCTAGGAGTCATAAGACTCTTAAAAACGCTCAATAAAAAAAATCAATAAAAAACGCGACCCCGACCTAAATCCTCAGTTTTCAAGTCCGTTAAAAAATTTTCTCCCAAGCCCAAAAAAAGGGAAAAATTGGTGGCCCATCCACTAAACCAAGGGGGGCTTTTGGGGTCCGGAGGCCCCCTAAAGGGGGGGGTTCTTAGATCATGCCTGACAGAACCTCACTTTTGGCTTGTTCGCCGGCCGCGGGGCCCTTGCGACGGAACCCTGGTTTTTTATTGATGTTTTGGGAAAGATTCACAAGTGTGAACTTTGTTCTTTTCGCTCTTTGCTTGTTGACTCTGGCCAACGCCCCCGGCCAGGGAAACCTCCAGCACTCTTGGAGTTAATGGGTTTTTCTCTTTTGATTTAAAACCTTCTGTTCCTATCCGCCTTGTGTTTCTTTCCACCTATGACCTCAATTTTTGCTTCCTTGGTTCCCCCATTTAAAGGTTCATTTCACCTTCATCATTTCCTGCATAGAGGTCTTCTGCCTGTACTAGCGTTGCCTTTATCTGTCCTTTCTTTTCCTGACCCCCGTTGCGCTTTCTGACCATTTCTTTCTCCTTGGATTTTTTTACTTCTGCCCCGACCGTTATTGACCTTTGGGTTGTCTTACGTTTTTTTTCTCTGTCTCCCGATTTGGACGCCTGCCCGCTTGCTGCCAAACCTTGCTTGGCCCCGACATTCCCTTATTGTGTTTTGTAATTGGTTTATCTGTGTTTGGTCCCCCGATTCAGTGTAGTCTTCAGTCTTTGGTTTTGGGGCCCCGACCTTTTAAAGGAGTCGGGTACCCCCAAAGGGGGGACAGGGTTGGGGGCCAGCTCAGGGCCTCACTCTGTGTTTTTTTTCTCTGTGTCCCTACTGGTCCCTGAACCCTGGGGTCTCAGGTGTGTTCTTTTCGTTTGGTTTTCCCCCCCTATCCCCTTGCCATGCATAAAAGAGTTAAAGCCCCCCCAAATTTTGTTTCAAAAGTGTCATTTTAAAAATAGTCCTCTAAAAATCTTTTAGAAGATTGAACCACCGGTGTTAGGGCCATAAATGTTATAAAATGACCAGGATTCATCTGACACCCTCACTGTGGTATTACTCAATCTTCCCTCACTGTCGTGTGTATGATTAAGTATCTGAGCATTGACGTTCTTACCTATCAGTGTTATCACTCCTGCTTTGTTTTCCACCGCGGGCGATCCAAACACCTGACCCACCCATAGCCGTTTCATACGTTCGAAGTCCTTCTCGGGTAAGTGCGTCTCTTGGAGAAATGCGATGTCGGTATTTAGACGCTGAGGTGTTTCAGAACCATCAACCGCTTGTTGGGAGCGCGTAGCCCCTTAACGTTCCAGGATACTATCCCCATGATACTGCCTCAAGAGGAAGGTCACATAGAAGGAGGGGAGGGGAAAAGAGAGGGCGAGGAGAGAAAAAAAAAAAAAGGGGAGGGGGAACACAAGTAAATAAAGTTTACACTCCACAAACAACGTACACAACAACCCAATGGTTTTTATCAAGCTGGGGCCCCGGGAGGGGGAAAAGAAAACCCCTTCCTGGTTTAATGGCAAAGGGTTTCGCTTCTTTCCCCCAAAAGAACGGGAAAGGGTTTTAAAAAAAGCAAATTAGAACCCGTAGGGGACAAACCGGACCCTTAGGGCCAATTTTGGGACCCTTGAGAGTGATCAGAGGAAAGAAACCAAAATTGGTCAACATCCTCCATCTAAAAAGATGAGATGGGCAGGTGAAACGGTGGGGAAACCCATAGAGAAAAGCTGGTAAAGTTGCGGTAATGGCGAGATTTTAACTGCCTAGCCCTACCCATCTCTACTCGGATGGGACTCAGAAATTAGTGCTAAGGCTAAGAAAATTTTAAAGGGGAAACCGTTTTTCTAGTGGGGGGGGGGCTAATGTCCCGCTATGTCCCCGGGCTGTCATTTTAGAGGCCTGGGTTTTCTTTTGCCCCCTTGGGGCTAAGCAGTGCGCGAAGAGAGGTGTAGACCAGATTCATCTTCAGCGGGGCGCAGATTTTCTCCAATGGTGAAGGATGGAGCAGGTAGGGGGGAGGACCCCCCAAAAAACCCCCCCCCCCCCCCGGGGAAAAAAAAAAGTTGGGGGAAAAGGGGGAAATTTTTGGGAGGGGCCCCCTAGTGTCTTTGTTGATATATTTTGTGTTCTTCCGGGAGTAAAATGTGAGATTTTTGCCTTTCCCGTGGAATTTTTTTTAAAGATGGGCCGGGTTTGGGAAGGGGGCAAATCTTATTTGCTTACGAAATAAAGCAGAACAAGCTGGTGAAAATGCCTTGCGTTTGCGAACCACTTCTGCAGAAAATTTTTTTTGAACATAATATTTTCCCCCCCTGAATATTAGATGGGAAATTAAAAACCCTTTTTGAAAGGCCCCTTTGAATTGCTACTTTGTCGTAAAGTCCAGAAACTTGGCTTTTAATCTGGGGGGGCGTGGGGGGTTTTGGGGGGGGGCCTTTTGATCGCTTCAAAAGAATTGGCTCCCCCTTTTTAAAAGCCCGGGGCCCGATCCTTTGTCCCGCTGGGAATTTGCGGGTTTTCCCTCAGGCCAAGGCCCCCGTTTGTCTCTTTCAAAAAGGTTTTTTAGTCATTAGCGGGGGATCCCCTCCGAGACCCCTAAAATTTAAATTTGTTTCCCTTCTCGCCTGTTTTAAAGGGTTTTCCCCAATTTGTTTTTTTAACCCCTTTTTTCCCCTGAACCAAGTGGGGAAAAAGTCAAAAACGGTTTTTTTCCATTTTCATCAGTAAGTTTTTGGGAAAGCTGTAAGTCTTGGTCATAAAGGGAACGATGGCCCCATGGTCTTGCTTTCCTCCCTTTTATTGAGCTACCATGGGGGGTTTACAGAGGCGGACAAGGGGGGTTTGCGGGTCCTCAGAAATCTGTTTTGCTACTTCCATTACGTCGTCGAAAATTGAGTGCTCGAAGGATTTTATATGTGAGTATTCGGTTTTGGGGACGCGGGTTTGGACGGGTAGGGGGGATTTACTGCAGATGCTAACGGGCTTGCGAAATGCCCCTTTTGGGGGGGGGGACAGAGCGGCCGATGGGTTTTTTGCGCGGGGCCCCAGTCTGGGGGGGTTTTTTTTTCGGGGGGGGGGGGGAGGGCTGGGTGAAGCTCCTTATTGCCCTTCCCTACTTGTTTAAAAATTTTTTTTGGCGCCCTTTTTTACGGGGAAAAAATTTTTTCCATAAGCCAGCCAAAAACTAATGGGCTGCCCAAAAGGTTTTATGGGTAGATTATTAAGTTGAACCTGTTCTTCTGGGGAATGTTTAGTGGCCCCCGATGAGGGAGGAGGGGCAATTGAGGGACTTTGTTTGGGGGGTTTGGGCAGGTTTTTGGGACAATGCCTCCGTGGGCCCGGGGGGAAATACTGGCCCAAAAAATAATGAACTGGGGGGTGATGTAAAGCCCCCGCAGCTGCGATCGACCCCGGGGGGTCGTGCCCACCTGTTTAGGCCCAGGAGGGATAATGGGGGCTTTTTCCCCCTTTACAGTGTGGCGGGGGAGGGTACTGTGATTTGGTAAACCCCGCCTCCTCCCTTTTCAAGCTCCCAAACCCCTTCCCGGGGGTTTTTCCCGCCCGGCTGTCTGTTGGGGGGCAATAAATTCAAGGGCCCAAGCTATCTTTCTGCCCCCCCGTCAGAGGCGGAGCTACTTTTGTCTTCCCTTTTTGGGTGCTGCCGGGTGCTCTTTGGGCGGGGGGGCATCGGCCCCAAAGGGTCACGCCCGGGGGTTTTTGTGTCGGGGGTGCTTTCCCGGTTTCCTGCTGTTCGGTGATTCCCCGCTGTGCCCACGTTTTCGGGCGGAACCCCCCAGGGCACCAGCCTTTTCGCTACCAGGCCGGGGGTGGGGAGTGCCCCCCAGGACGCTTTCGGCCGCCTGTGCTTCGGGCGGGTTTGCGGGGTTTTACCCCCTGTGTCCCCCGCTTTTAAGGGGGGTTTCTGTGCGGCCGTTCCGAGCTGCTCCGGGGAGTTACCCCACCCTTCACCCCCGTTGGTTTTGGGGGGTTTTTGTGGGCTGTTTTGGCGGGTATTTTTTTCGGTTTCGCCCGGGGTTTTCGGGGCTCCCCTTTTTAGGGGTCCTAGATGGCGGGGGCCGGAACCGGAAAACCCCTTTTTTTTGCAATTTTTCTGATTACAGGGAATTTGATCGAGCTGGCAAGGGTTTTGGAGAAAATTTGTTTTTGTATAGGGAATCTGCTAGTTGTAAAAGTGTTTTTTTTGAGTAAAAAATTGCACAAAGCTCCCTGCTTCTGGCTGTGTTTTCAAGGGCCCCCCCCTTTTTCCCCTGTGAGGCAGCCTTTTTTGTTTAATTTTTTCTTTGAGCAGATTTAAAAGGTAAGAAAGGGCTCACTTTTTTGGCAAAAAACCCCCTTTTAAAGGGGAGAGGCACCCAAGGTAGTCAGCCCCTTTATAAATGTTTCATCGTGTTTGGCCCGCCCCGCTGACTCCGGGAAACATTTTGGGGGTCATCAATTTTTTGTCAGAGGGAATTGGGCTCTCAAACCCCTTTAAAAGCTTTGGGGACCCCCTGGGCCCCGTTCAGCATAGATGCTCCCTGGCCCATGCAAGACAATGATGTTTGTGGCCTGGTGGTTTGGTCAGGTATCTTTTCCGGTCATCTAGCACGCAGACCACGCTGATGTAAATGGTTACAAATGGTCTGATGTGACACTTGGTTGCCTCTCATCTCCCTTAAAGGGAACCTGTCACATAGGTTATGCCCCCCTTGCTGAGGGCAGCACAAGATAGTGTCAGACCTGCTGTTTCCAGCACTGTGTCCCTTATTCTGTAAGATGCAGCAGTTTTAGAGCATTTACACCTCAAATCTTATTCATGAGCAGGTGTTAGCCCCACCCACCAAAGGTTAGCCCCGCCCACTGACAGTTATTCATATGTTTCTACCTATTCAAAGCAATAGGTTTATCAGTTGAGGTGGGCGGGGCTAGCCTTAGGTGGGTGGGGTTTGAAAAAAAACTGACTCTTCGAATGACTCTTTTCATGACTCTTTTCTGGCTGAAAACTGCAGATTTGAGCATTAAATACATGAAAACTCCAGCATCTTATAGAATAAGGGACACATCGCTGGAAACAGCAGGTCTGACACTGGCTTGTTCTGCCTTCAGCAAGGGGGGCAAAATCTATGTGACAGGTTCTCTTTAAATGTGCCTGGTGTTGTGTGGCATTCATCATCCGGTTCTGCAGGGCATTGTTTATAATGAAGCAGTCATCAGCGTCCGCAATGGCTAGGTGCTATTGTTCAATTGTAAGGTGTTGTCTTGTATCATGATGTCAAAATGTGAACAGTAGGATGAGGATTGTTTAAATCTCAATTAAAATTGATCCCCTCAATTTATTGCGCGATTCAGGGATCAAACACCTGATGTGAATTTTACCATTAAGCTCCTTTTTACAGATTAAAAAGTTTTGCAAAAAGTACTGAAACATTGAACAGTTGGACATGTGCAATCCAAAGTTAACAGTCAAGAAATATTATGTTCATCCTCAAATTTCAACCAAAATCCAGATATCCCTAACTTTATGTGAGTAGTGTATAGACTGGTTAAGCTGTAATTAGACTATGAGTCCTATAGTGGACATAGTCCAATGTGAATTGTCACAATCTCTATACAGCACAATGGAGTATGACAGCACTACATAAATAAATAGGTCAGCACAGACTAACTGCAGCGCCAATCTAAGTAAAATGATCTATTGAAATCAATAAATTTGCATTTACTTCTGCATGCTTAAAATGGAGTGCAGTGAATTTACCATATTACAAAGACCATCAGGATTGTAAACTTTTCCACAGAGCAGAGCACCCTACATTAAGTGGAGGTGATACTGTGCTTCTACAAGGATGCCACCTAAAATATGCTCCACTAAGATGAAGGCCATCTAAATACAACATAAAATCACAGAGAGGTGAATAACACTGATTACCTGGTGACAATTGCTTCTGTCAATAGGTGAGATATATTAGGCAGTAAGAGAACAGTCAGTTGTAGTAAAATGGGCTCTACTTTAACTTTAGCAAGGGCCGAATTGTGATGGCTGCATGACAGGGTCAGAGTATTTGTAAATTAGTTGGGTGTTGTAGTATATGCAGCCAGTGGCGTGGTTACAGGAGTCATAGCAGTTGCACTTGCAATTGGTTCCTTAAAGGGAACCTGTCACATAGATTATGCCCCCCTTATTCTGTAAAATGCAGCAGTTTTAGAGCTTTTACCCCTCAAATCTTATTCATGAGCAAGTGTTAGCCCCGCCCACCAAAGGCTAGTCCCGCCCACTGACAGTTATTCACATGTTTCTACGTATTTAAAGTAATAGGTTTATTAGTTGAAGTGGGCGGAGCTAGCCTTAGGTGGGCGGGGTTTGAAAAAAACTGACTCTTTGAATGACTCTTTTCTGGCTGAAAACTGCAGATTTGAGCATTATTATTATTATTTATTTTAGAGCGCCATTGATTCCAGGGCGCTGTACATTCAGGAGGGTTACATACATAATAATTGTTTAACAAATACAATGGTGACGAAAAATGACTAGTAACTGATACCGAAAGGAAAGAGGGCCCTGCCCGTGAGGGCTTACAATCTAGAAGGGAGGAGGGGAGAGACAGAAGGTGTGGGGCAGACCTGTTTGTGGGCCAGTGTACTGGTGGTGGGGTTAGTGTAGGTTGTAGGCTATCCTGAAGAGATGGGTTTTCAGGTTGCTTTTGAAACTGGTGAAAGTTGGGGAGAGTCTGATGTTTTGTGTTAAGGAGTTCCAGAGAATGGGTGAAGCACGAGTGAAGTCTTGGAGACGGTTATGTGAGGAGCTGATGAGAGGGGAGCAGAGGAGAAGGTCCTGTGAGGAGCGTAGATTGCGTGAGGGGAGGTATCTGGAGATTAGGGCAGATATGTATGGAGGGGAGAGGTTATGGAGAGCCTTGTAGGTCAGGGACAGTAACTTGAACTGGATTCGCTGGGCAATAGGGAGCCAGTGAAGGGATTGACAGAGGGGAGAGGCAGAGGAGTAGCGGGGAGAGAGGTGGATAAGATGGGCAGCAGAGTTGAGGGTGGTTTGAAGGGGAGCAAGAGCGCTGGATGGGAGGCCACAGAGAAGGATGTTGCAGTAGTCTAGGGAAGAAATGACAAGGGCATGGACTAGCGTTTTTGTAGTGTCAAAGTTGAGGAATGAGCGGATTCGTTAAATATTTTTCAGGTGGAGGCGGCAGGCAGAGGTGAGGGTTTGGATGTGTGGTTTGAAGGATAAGGAGGAGTCAAAGGTTATCCCAAGGCAGCGGACTTGTGGAGCTGGTGAGAGAGTGCAGCCATTAACAGTGATAGAGAGATCAGGTGGAGGGAGAGAGAGGGACGGTGGAAAGATGATGAGTTCGGTTTTATCTACATTTAGTTTTAGGAGACGGGAGGAGAAGAAGGAGGATATGGACGATAGGCAGTCTGGGATCCGGGAGAGAAGAGAGTTAATATCAGGACCGGAGATATAAAGCTGTGTGTCATCTGCATACAGGTGGTATTGAAAGCCGTGTGATGCTATGAGCTGACCCAGGCCAAGAGTGTAGATAGAGAAGAGTAGTGGGCCCAGGACAGACCCCTGGGGGACACCAACAGAGAGAGGCCGGGGAGAGGAGGTGGTGCAAGAGTGAGAGACACTGAATGTCCGTTCAGAGAGGTATGAGGAGATCCAGGAGAGGGCCAGGTCCGTGATGCCGAGGAAGGAGAGGATTTGTAGCAGGAGGGAATACATGAAAACTCCATGAAAAACATGAAAAATACATGAAATACATGAAAACTCCAGCATCTTACAGAATAAGGGACACAGTGCTGGGAACAGCAGGTCTGACACTGGCTTGTGCTGTCCTCAGCAAGGGGGTCATAAACTATGTGACCTGTTCTCTTTAAGCCTGTGGGACCCACATGCCCACTCACCAAACTGCTGCATCACTGGATCACATAGACCCAGCAATGCAGCGATCACACCTGGCGTCTGCATAGTGCAGGCAGAAGGTCTGAGATCAGAATTAGCTCCAACCCAGGCCGTTTAACCCCCTAGGTATTATGTCTAGTAGCATTTAGGTGATTGACAGAGAGATGGAGCTCACTCTGTCTAACCATCGGCACCCCTGCGAGTTGCTGATGGGCAGCTGGAGGCCAAATAATTGTCTCAGGGTTAGTCATGTACAGAAGTCTATTAGGCCGTGTCATAGACAGGGTCTAATAGGTTGCAAGTGTAAAGCATAATACATAGCAGTACATTATTATATCACTATATATTGAAAAATTCGAGTTCAATAGTTGTGCAAAAAAAGGCCAAAAAAAAGTTTGAGTATGTTAAATAAATAAACACCCTGCTTCAATAATTGAAAAAAAACCACCTTAGCAAGAATTTTTTTTAAAAAAAGGTACACCTTTTGTAATGACACAATTTATAATGTGATTGTGTTATATCATTTGTATGGAAAACGCAGCAAGAATACATAAACAAGTTAAAAAAACTTGCTGGAATTGCATTTTTTTTTAAAACAGAAGAAAAAGTGATCACAAACTATTATATACCCCATAGTGATAGAAAATGTCCCTTTACCCTGCGGATAGCAAGCTCTCTCTCAGCAGAATGAAAGTTATTTTTAAGTGACAAGAATGATTTATTCACATGAGGTGGGAGTGTATTATGTAAAATGAGCATGTAGTTCATAGGTATTTGTGAAAACTAAGAGGGATTCTCCAACAGAAGAACATTAACTTGAAATGGAGTCAGGGTGGGGAAGCTCTAGAGCAGCAGTGGCGGGGGACCGGTAGGTAACTTTTTTTTTCCACAGCCTGGCCCAATTTCAAATACATTTTCTGTTCAACCCCCATAAGGTATGTTAAACACATTTCGGATGCATATTTTGTGGTTCATTTCTCACCCAATACGACCCTTAATAAGCATCCAAAATGCCGTAGAGTCACTTTGCAATATGTGTCCATTAACAGTGTCCTACCTATTCCTAGATATCCCCTCTTGTATGGGCTGCATCAGCTCCTCAGGTCGTTATAACTACAGACCTGTTCGATCCCTCCTGATAGGCTGCCAGCGCTGGTCGCTATAGCTACAGACCTGGTGTCCTCAGCAACTTAACACTGCAGGTCAGTAGTAGCCAGTAAACACGCCCCTGAATTAAAAAAAAATGAAACTGATAAAACAGGACTGAGGTAAGATGAATCAATGTAGTGAGACAACCCCTTTAACTATAGAGGCAGATAAAACCGTCCCAGGACGTCTGCGTTGTTTCTTCGATGAAATTCAATGGTTGCCAGCATTGAATATTCATGGTGTACACAACGTGTTTTGGGGGCGGATAGTGTCCGCTCCAAAAATAGTTTGTGTGAACACGATCTAAAGCAGGAATAATTTGCAGCAGCACACTACACTGCAGGCATTTGTCATGCCAAGTCAGGAACCTGTTGTTAAAAGTAATCGTCCACAGCTGAGAAGAGCCATTGACCAGGGTAAAGTGGGCCCAAATTTAAGTTTTGCACCAGGGCCCATGAGCCCCTGTATGTAGCTGTTATTGCTTACCACAAGTGGTCTAAGGATGGAAACTGAACTGGTGACAGGGTCATGGGCACCCACCTTTTTGATGCATAGGAAGCACAGGCTTGTATGTCTGGTCTGATCCCACTGAAAAGCTACCGTAGCACAAATTGCTGAAAAAGTTCCTCCTGGCTATGATAGAACAGGTTAGAGCACACAGGGCATCGCAACCTACTGTTCACAGAGCCGTGTACCTGCGGTCCTGTCAGAGAACTTGTGTTGAATCCTGTTTACCGCTGAAAGTTCCCACAATGAACATGTGAGCAACAAAACTTGGCTTTGGAGAAATAAAAGAAGCTGGTCTGATGTGATGAATCCTGTTTTCTGTTATGTCATGTGGATGGCTGGGTGTGTGTGCATTGCTTACTCAGGGAAATATGGAAAGAAGGCTAAAACTGTTCGCAAATGTAATGTAATGCTCTGGGCAATGTTCTGCTGGGAAACATTGGGTCTTGGCATCATGTGGATGTTACTTTGATGGATACCTCTCTATCTAAATTATGATATAGGTTAGACACAACCCTTTCTTAATGACAAAATAATACCCCTGTCAAACTGAAAAAAACTTCTCCTTTCCCTGAGCAGAAGCAGGACATGGTTTAAAGGTGGACAAGCCCTTTGGAATAGCCCTTTAACATCTTGTTTTTAGCTCCCAGAGGAAATATTCAGAGGCCTGGTGCAGTCTATGCCTTGATGGGTCAGAGCTGGTTTGGTGGCACAATATTAGGTAATTGGTTTTAACAATGTGGCACTAAAGGTGTTGTTTCACTATGCTGTTTCACAGAGCCCCAGGCAGCTTCAGATTCACACTTTTTGGTTAGGCTGTGAATGGTTCTACAGCAGTGACTGACCTATCAGCGATTCTTAGGAAAACTCCTTTAAGGCTCTGTCTACACGAGGAATCCAGCTTGAAATACTCTTCTAAAACTAAAGTCATCAATTTCTATTGACCTCATGAGAAAATACATGTTCTAGTTTATACAACACATACTTTTCAAAACTGATGCTCCATAAAGAAAAATTAGAACATGTACATTCTTTTGTCATAATCCACGGACGACAATGCGGTTTTCAAGTCCAGAAAAAATGGTTTTGGTCGACAGCATCTTAAAAGCAGGAGTGAACTTTATTCCAAGGTGAAAAACAACATAGCAACGTTTCGGCCCGTCCATACATGGCCTTCTTCAAGCTTTTTCTGGAGTTGACCCTTGGTGAGTTGTGGGCTTACTCACCTTAGGACGGACTTTGCATTTATCACTATTCAGTGATTGTGGAATTTTGTGTGCTGTTCCCATCTCTGTGTTTTTTGGCAATGCGGTTTGTTTTCAAGGTCAGAATCCGACAAGTAAATTTTACTCATCGTGTGGACATACCCCAAGGCTGCATTTTTGGTAAAGACCAAATACCGGTCGGAAATCCCAACCGGTATTTGGTCTTTTTTTGGCACGCAAGTGGACAGCTTTTCTCCGCGGATTGCGGATTCAAGCTGTCACCCTTTGCACCCACATGTTCATGTTCTTCCCGAAAACTGGGCGGAAGAATGAACATATTCTAAGTTTTTTGGACCGCCGGTGATGTAAAAAACAGTCCGGCGGAAAATGTGAAAAGGTTGACGGCCGGTTTACAGGCGGCTTTCAATTCCGAAAACTGTCTATAAATCCGACTGAAAACCTGTGCCGTGGGAACATGCCCTAAAATATAAATCCTATCCCCAGTTTTTGTTTAGTGCAACATGCAACAAAGTTATGAAAAGGGCTACATTATATTATATAATAGCAGCTTAATACAGGTCCTGACATTGTGCAACATAAACAATAATGATCTGTAAGCGGCAATACTGATACATAGTCAATGATACCATGAAATAATCTCCCTTACCTGAAGTTTTCAAGAGTCTATAGAAAAGGATACTTACCATCCCGGCTGAAAGGATTTCGTCTGAGCGGTGCATATGCCATTATAATCCAAAAAGAGGACCTAAACCAGCTCTACTGTAAACAGCATTGGGAATATTCTGAAATGAAAGCAACCAAATTAAATCAGCTTTTTCTGACGTTACACAGCGCCTGCTTGTAGGTTTAGCCCAACTCCTCTAACCTGTTCTGCTGCTTATATCAGGTCAGTCTTCCTTCTCTTTCCTTGTGAAAGAAGGTGATTAGAGGGAATGTGTCGTCAGAATAGAACTTCTTGTTTAAATCAAGTTTTTATTTTTAACTTTTTTTAATGTAATGATTTTTATTTTAAAATATTCTATCATGTATATTTGTACAAATCCTGATATGACTCACAATGCACTGACTGCTCATGTTCTGAAGAGAACACTGTCCAGGAGTCATCCCACTATTATTACAGGCAGCATTAAGGGTAAGGCTATGTCTACACAGCATATGTTAAAATGCTGTCACAATCCAACTGCATTTTAACATCGCTGGACCGCTCTGGGACATGGTCTTTGGCACAAATTTGAATGTACGGGATTCCGACGGCAATCCGAATAGAAGATCTGATATGCTTTAAAATACAGCGGACTTCAAAACCAACCATAAAAAAATCAGTGCTGTGTAGACTACAGCACTGATTTTTTATTGCTGTCTATGGGGCACAGGTTAAAGTCGGATTGTCGGTGGATTCTAAATACTGAATCCGTTGACAATCTGACCAAAAACCTATGCTGTGTAGACATAGCCCAGCGTAGATGACATCCAGAAAAAATTGCACTTTTACCAATCCTCTATAAGGATGGGTTCAAATGGCATATTGAATAATTGGAGGTGTAACACATGGCAGAAATCCAAAGGACAACCTTGGATTTCTGCCATTAGTTTCACTTCCTAATTCAGATGTTTTCATACGTTTTAAAATGCGACAAAGCCCTATCCAATGATTCACTGATAAAGAGAAGGCTGTCAATCACTGTGGCTTGTTTAAAATGAAAAACCCAAATTCACCTCTGTAATGACCTCTGTTACAGCAATGCCATTCCCAGTCCTTCCCTGAGGTCTTCTGCTGTCTTCTGATCCCGGGCAATGGGCTCATGTGCACTGTAGCCTCTGACTGACTGCATTGGTCATGTGATATTGCCTAAAGTCAGTGTTGAGCGCCTTCACCTCTGAATGGTGTCCTTGAGTAAAGTCATATGAACACTGCAGCCAAACAACGGCTATGGCGGTGACTTTCTGACTGCCACAAGCAGGTAAGCAACAGAAGACCCAGGAAGAGGATTTGCAGCGGCATCCCTGGAACGGAGGTTGGTACAGAGGTGAGTATGAGTTTTTTTATTTTCTTACAGCCACAGTGATTAACAAATTTCCTAGTATCAGTGTGTGTACAGTGCAAACTGTCAATCAGTGCCTGTGGGTGCAGTAAGCTGGACTCTCACTGCCTCTTCTAGGAATCCTGTCGGGATTTACTTTGCTTTTTACTCAGAAATCCTGCTCCAAATCAAATCAGATTGTAACCGATCAGAGCTCAGGTTTAATTTCATAACGTGGAAAAATAAAAGCTAAGCCCTGATTGGTTGCTATGAGCTATGATTGGTTCCTATGGGCTCTGATTGGTTGCTATGAGCTCTGATGGGTTGCTATGGGCTCTGATTGGTTGCCATAGGCAACAAAGATAGTCTTACTGCTAGACAGTTTTCATACATAAGGCCCCAAGTGCCTATCATAGCTCCTCCCCTTTCCTGATATCAAGACACAACCAATGGGACGTCCTAATGTCAGACCTTCCCTTTTCCAGTATGCACGAATCAGTGCGCACAGCATCCAGTTGTCATGTTTTTCAGCCCTGTATAATACTGAACATTTTTCTTGCCTAGCAATCAGTCACAGCAGCACCATAAATACATGCAGCGTGCCGTGGCAGTGACTGCCTCCTCTCCAGAGCTGCAGTCATCCACCTAAAACAATGGGGCAGATTTATCAATAGTGTCCATACCTCCCAAAGAGGAACACTTATGGTTCATTGAATAAAATATGTAATTTTTCTCAGACTTATTTATCTACAAATTAGCACAATTTGAATGCCAGTTCAGTATACGTCATGTGACAGTATGCATGAACCTGTCATATGTGGGTTCACAAATCTGGCGTGTGCTATGCCTTGCATTGCATAGCATACCAGTGCATATCAAAAAATTAGAATATCAATGAAGAGTTGATTTCAATAATTTAAGTCAAATAGAGAAACCCATATATTGTATAGACTCATTACAGTATGAATTACAAGGCTTAATATAATACATTTGTGAGCCCTATAACAAAAAGATAGTCCTGGAGAACCCCTTTAATTTTCAAAGATATTCACATTTTTTGAGATGCACTAGTAACTTTAGCAAATTCAAAAGTAATGCCAAACAAATGGTGCGGCCTCTTTCATACATGTCGCCAATAGACTTTTATGATCCAAATTGAAACAAATGACTAAATAATATAAACATTGTAGCTTAGTGTTCGGTTAGGAACCAGGTAGATGCTTTTTTGGGGGCAAAAGAGTTTATTGATGCAAGTTTATCTATCAAGTCAAAAAGAGTAACATGTAAGAAGTAAAAAGGGACAGGCGGATTGGAGTCAAAAATAGGGACTGTCCCTCCAAAAGAGGGACACTTGGGAGGGATGATAGTATGAATATGCTCCATATTTATCATGGTGTTCATAAATCTGGCACACACATTAGAATTATCTAATCTAACTTTACACCATTTTTAAGTTGGTTTACTTTATGCTATTAACTGGGCCAAAATTTTGGCACACAGCATCCCGAGCTAAGCCACGCCCCTCTTTACAGATACCACGCTCTCTTTTTCTGAGGCCCTGTCCTTTTTGTTGAGTGAGGCGCAGAAGTGTCTAGAAAAACACATCGTAAATGTGGTGTAAAGCTTCTAATTAATTTTGGCTCAAATTGTGCCAGAATTGATAAATGTGCCCGACTTTCTGTAGCACCACTGGGTTAATGTTACTGCCTCAGCAGCAGTGTTTACAGTAACCCAAATCGCCAACCATTGCGCCCGACTGCAATCGGTTTAGTCAGACGCTGTGTGACATAGAGAGTGAGAGACAACATTCCTCTCTTTCCACACACTTTCCACTCAAGTAGTAAAAATGTATCATACATAAATGATACACATTGGGAGACATGTATGAAGACTGTCTAAGACTTTCTCATAGCAACCAATCAGAGCGCCCCTTTCATTTTTTCATAGCACTATATGAACTGAAAGGGGAGCTCTGATTGGTTGCTATGAGGTCTGATTAGTTGCTATGGGCAACAAAGAAACTTGGACAGTTTTCATACATAAGGCCCTTTGTTTTTCCTGTCTGACTAACAAGCTTTTTATTAGTAGTCGATTTTCCTGCTGACTGGCTACCCAAAATTTGGGTCATGCCGAACCATCCCACACAAGATCCAAAGCCCAACATCACCTGCAGACAAATACTTCAGTCAATCACTTTTATGAGATGTACACATAAAATAATGTGAGCAAACATCCCGATTTATGCGGGACAGTCCCGCTTTTGACCGCATGTCCCACTGCCTGTAAAATGTCTCGGCGAGACACTCAGGGCCACATGTATGAAAACTCTCTAGGGCTAAAATTCACTTTGTTGCCCATAGCAACCAATCAGAGTGACCCATTCATTTCATATAGTGCTCTGGAAAAATGAGAGAGGCGCTCTGATTGGTCGCTATGGGCAACAAAGTGAATTTTAGACCTACACAGTTTTCATACATGTGGCCCTCAGTGTCCCTTTTTCACCTTAAAAAAAGTGAAGTCAGTGGCAAAGGCGTCCCCAGGCCTGAACCGACATTATGCCCTTATGGCAGATTGCCAGTTCGTCACTGGCTTCCAGGCTGCTGCTGTGGGCCCACATTGCCTGCAGTCTTTTCAATGTCTGCTCAACTTCCTCCTCCTTCTCTGGAAAGGCAGACACTTGAAAGCTATCACAGAGCAGAGAACCAGAGCTCTCTGGTGGGTCACAAACAGGCTTGCGGCCAACCAGTATATGGCACATGAGAAAATGTCAACAATGTGCCGGGACATGGAGCAGCGAGCGGCTGAAGCTGACGAAAATCTGATGGTACACTGTGCTGTATTGATATCAACAAAAAATTGTGCTGTACGTAGTCTACACAACACTGATTTTTTGTGAGAGATCTTCAAATCCGGTGGATTTTTAAACATGTTGGATATCCCTCCGCATTGGCAAAACCGAAAACCGACCGCGGTTGTAGTGCAAATCTGCACCAAAAACCGTGGCCCAGCCGCGCTACAGCAATATTAAAATGCCATCAGATTTTGGGCGACATTTTAACATTTACTGTGTAGACATAGCCTTATGGAGTAACAGTATGGACTAAACATGGTGTCAGTCATGCGAGCTCCTGGCATTCAGTTAGCAGGAGGGTCACATGACATCATTGCGTAAATTAAACAGTGGTGGACTAGTTATTATTAATATAGTTGAGTCTAACAACAACGTCACTCTGTGGATTTTCTTGGAGAACTACTGTCTCTAAGAGATGACATGTTGTTAATAAAGTTACCTGTAAAAAAAATAAATATCAGAAACAAGGCAAAAGAAGAATTTGCAAGCGGCTTCTCCACAGATGTGAACAGACATGATAAGAGGCGTCTGGAGGTAGTAATACTGGAGAAGTTCTGCTCCACCATACACTACTGTTACCTGGATACCAGGGTCACATGACCTGTGTGGTGATCACATGATCAGATACTGCTGGAGGTAGTTATACTGGAGAAGTTCTGATCCTCCATACACTACTGTGACCTGGATACCTGGGTCACATGACCTGTGTGGTGGTAACATGATAAGATGCTGCGGGAGGTGGTAATACTGGAGAAGCTCTGCTCCTCCATACACTACTGTTACCTGGATACCAGGGTCACATAACCTGTGTGGTGGTCACACGATAAGATACTGCTGGAGGTAGTAATACTGGAGAAGTTCTGCTCCTTAGGAACCTACTGTTACAAGGATACCAGGGGTCACATGACTGGTCCATACAGTTACTCCATGGCAGCTATTACTAAGGACATTACCTTGAGCTATAGTATTTTTTTCTAGATAGGGACCTACTGCACTGGTATAAGCGAGGTGCAGAATTTTTAATACATGTTGTAAGCGATTGCTGGTCTGAGATCACAATAAAGTCCAATGTAGATAAAGACACAGACAGATTTTTTGTGTCCAAACATGGGTCCTTCTGTGTTTTATTAGCATGACAGGTATTACAGCATACAATGTGTGCCAAGCATAAACAAAAATAGTACATAAATAAAGTCCAGCTCGTATGAGCGTGATGACTTACGCAATGTAGTTTCCCTCACTACACCGTATAATAATCATCTGGCTGTATGTCATATACATACATATGTCCTGGATATCTGCTGTGTGTTCCTTACCAGGTCAAACTCCTTAACTTGTCTAGCAGAACCCCTAGTCAGCTAACTAGCAGATTATAAAGGCCAGCAAAACCATGGTCTGGAACATGGGGAGTAGACACCTACTCAACACTTTGCCAACTGCCGGTAAGAGTCATCCCAGGTTTTGGCTGAAGCAATCATATTAACACTAAACAGATGTCAACCACTTACTGTGTCTGACACAACATAAACAGATGGCTTCTACCTCACCAAGGCCAGGTAACCTGTGACATGCCACTTATTACCTTTTTCCCATGGGTATACAAGAAATCTAGTTGGGATGTACACACCATTATGGACCTTTCCAGATGCCGTCTTATTAGAAAATTGCATGATTCCCTATCATGTACTTAATAAATAAATACATTATAAAGACATTATAAAATGGACAACCCCTTTTAGTAAGAATACATTCAGGTCAGGCAAATTGAAAGGGCTAGATGACTGAGAGCATTTTAAGC
>JAODAL010059383.1:0-21515 GCA_025379985.1 Phyllomedusa bahiana
TTTTTAGACAACATTTACAGAGCTTGCCAGTTAAGGGGCCGTTCACACAGCACAGTGCAAATACCGGTCGGATTATCTGCCCGGTATTTGCACTGTTTTGCGGCCCCCTCGCATTGAGATGTTCATATTCTGCACGATAGAAAACTCCCGGCGGCCGGTCTAAAAGAACCTCACGGCGGGGAAAACCGTGCAAGTGGGGACCGACTGCGGGGGGGTTTTCCATAGAGGTCAGTTAAAAGTTTGTCAGTCTCAAAAACCGAGAAAAGGAGATAATAAGAATAACGTCCTGTAAAACTGGCTGAAAACCCGTGTAGTGGGGACAAGGCCTAAAAGTTACTGACAGCTCGGAGACAAAAAAAAGTTCACATCATCAACAAATGAAACATAAACAGCTTAGTTGTAAAAGACCCTGAAACGTCTCTAGTCAACACGTATAAGCAACTAATGACAATAAATTTAAACAACTGAAAGAAGCTTGCTGGTAATAAAGGCAGTTTAATTGGAGCGTAGTTAAAATTGCACTAAAACTGCACTGTGTGAAAGCACCCTTAGGCATTGTCCCCACGGCACAGTTTTTCAGCCGGTTCTCGGTTTTGAAAACCGGCTGCAAAGTGGCTGAAAAACTTTTACACGGACCTCAATGGGAAAAATCCGTTGCAGTGGGGACTGCCGAGACGGTCCGAAAAATCATTGTATAGTTCATTCTTCTGTCTGGTTTGTCGGACGGTATATAATGAATATGTAGATGTATAGGGGGAGGGCTTTTCTCCGCTAAAGCGAGATAAAGCCGTCCCCCTGCGGGCCGTGGGCACAGGGCACGGAAAACTGGAAATTATTAAAAGTCGGATAGGCATACATATTAAACAACCGGTATTTGTCATATGTTGTGTGAACGTCCCTTAATGACCAGCTATATTTTTTGTTTTTGCCTCTGTTTCAACAGTTGTAACTTTTTCATTTTTTTTAAGTGACACAGGATTTGTGTTAAACGGGAGAAGTCGTATTTTGTAATATACAATGGACTCTTGTTTTTTTGGTTATTTTTTATTTCTTTTTTGTGGCTATGTGGTGTTTGATTATGCTGTAGGACCGATGATGATTGTGAGATTATTCCTTTTAGAAATATCTCTGAATAATTTATAGCGGTCATCTTGTAGGCAATCTGTTATTCCATCTTGTTTCTTAATTGAATCATCTATTTGTATAACATTGGCTACTTTATTACATGTTTTTATGCTTGTTTTTTTACAAAACAAAAAAGGGTATGTGTGCAGTTTCCCCCTATACAATGCTGCTTTCATCTCAGACTTGGAGAATGTGAATAGTGTTTTGAGGTAAAAAAAATGATCAAAAAGTTGTATGTATCTCAGAATGGTGCCGATAAAAACTTTATCTTACACTACAAAAAAATGAGCCCTCAGACAGGTCTTTAGATGGAAAGAAAAGTAAGCGTTCTCAGAAAATCACGAGGCACAGCAAATTTAAGACTAAAAAGTACTACCTACAGAATTATAAAGTTGAAATTTCTACCATACAGGTAAAACTATGTAAAAATGAACCCCCTTAAAACCACACCATTTTTTTTAACATTATATAGTGATTTAATTGGTACCACTAAAACATATAACTTGTCCCACAAAATAAGCCCTCTACAGCTATGTCAATGGAAAATTAAAAAGTTATAGCTCTCAGAAGGGGAAGATGAAAAAAAATAGAAACCAAAAACAGCCACATCCTTATGGAGCTAAATAAAAAATATCGATTTCTAAAATTGAAAGAACTCCTGCATCCTATTTGCCATTAGCCCAATAAGGACTTCTATTCGGAGGTTCCTCCAAGTCCCTCCTCAGTGCACATAATGAAAGGTAAAGGCTGAGAAAGTCTTTAGTATACGCATGTGCTTATTTACTTTAGAAAAGTCGATATTACCATCCCTTACAACGGCCTTGTGAATTGTTATAATGTACTCTTTATGATGCAATAAAAGTCCATTATTGTTTCTTTGGAATAAAGATCCTTCTTTGTTCCTTTCCACAGGCATCAGCTAGTATTGTGCTGGTAGATGTACGGAACACATACTGTTGTAACCATGTTGAAACCATAACTCCATGGAAAATTGGTTATTGGTTCTCAGGCCCCAAAATGTCACTAATACCATGCAAAATAAAGATTCAGAAAATTATAAATAATACAGATAAAACAATACATCAGTAAGAGCTGCTGGAAGCTGGATAGGAAAATCACTTCTACTTTGGGGACTGGAGCATGTACAGAGGCATTTGTAGTACGCAACTGTACTGTTAGAGTGGCAATACTGACCACCATAATACACTGACATTGACACCTCTCTCTATACAGAGATTTTACATGTTTTCATGATAATTGGCTGGAATCACAGTCTTGACACCGTTTATTTGAAACCAAAACATTAAACATTCAATATCCACAGGAAAAGACCATGTATGTGCAAATAATTGTTATTTCCTTTTTGTGGAGTCATTTGTATCTTTAGGGATTACTGTTATTTACATATTTTGTATATGGGAGGAGAGGTGAGGAATGCCTGTTGTTCAAGGAGTGAAATCTCCAAATTGGTTAATTAAAACACATTTATTTAATTCTAAAACAAAATAAATGACTATGAAGAGTTGACAACACATTTCTTTCAATTTCTCGGCACATCTTTCTTGGCACTTTTCCAGGTCCAATACAAAGTGCCATATAAAAGCCTTTTTTAGGGACCTGAAGATGTGCCTATATCCTAAAGAAATGTATTGATGTTTATCATAGTCATTTATTTGGTTTCAGTATTAAATAAATGTGCTTTTAATTAACCGATTTGGAAATGTTACCGCTTGAACAACTGTTACCTCTACTGATCACCTGGCACGATCCTCCAAACACAGATACTGCTTCTCCTTCTGCTTGAGGCCAAGCTGTTTCCTGTATGATACAGCTGCTGACTTGGTACATTGAGTCCTTCAAGAGTTGTGCCTCTGGGTTGTTAGGTAAGAGCAACCTATTCTCAAGAGCACTCATTATCTTTATGACATATACTGAGGAACGCGTGCACTCAGGTTTTGTTATTTGTTCATTGTAATTGACTAGATAATGACAAGTTAGGCTGGGTTCGACAAATGTTTTTTTGACATTTATGTTGTAGAGGTGTTTCTACGCGTTTATACCTTAAGCCCAGGCCCTGAAAAGTAGTTTAATGACCAGAACTTTTTTTCTTCAAAAGGTATTTATTAAGCAACACATTGTACTAAACTATTATAAACTTGTATTATACAATTTGCAAGTAAACAGTACGAAACATGAGGATTCCAGAATGTGGGATACGCAATGTATATTATGTATTACACTATTTTAATTTGTTGTGGTAAATAAAAAGACAGGTTTTAAACAAAAACTGCCTTGGGCCCTTTGCTTTGCGGTTTTTGTTCTGTTTCAGTAAACCATGTTCTGTTTTCCTTCCAAAACTGTCACTTTACGCTAGGCAAAAATCTCCTAAGTTGTCAAACTGCGCCATACTCTATGTTAGACTAGGGTCTTTTTGGATCGTAATAAACTCAGGCTACAATGCCTTGTTATATCTTCACTCTCAGTCCGTCTCAGTATGGAAAAAGGCATTGAGTCGCAAGAGCTTGAATCTAACATTATGTAGCTTAGGGCCAGGCAAAAATATTCAATACATATTATCAACAAGTGCTATTTCTCCATGCCCATACCCCCACCACCTCTGGTCTTTGATGAAGATGATCATTCAGTATGCTCTCTTTCTCTATACCGAACATCTTGTTGCATGTTTATTGGCAGAGCTTCTGGTCTATCCCATTACCAAATGCTAAAGGTAGAATTAAGTATTTTCATCATCAGAATAAGTAAGATCACGGAAACTACTAAATTGGTGGTTCTTGCCCTATTTTAAACCTGATACATTTTTTTAGTTTTTGCTCTTTGGGTTTCATCAGTTGGTAACTTTTTTTTTTTTCTTTGACGCACTTGGATGAGGCCTCGTTTTGTTAAATTTTCTTTTTGTCTTTTTTTTCATTTTTTGTTTTATACCATTCACATTCCACACTTAATATCTTGTTTGATTTAACGCTAATGGTTATAAGTGTGTCGTTTACGTAATATGTGTAGGGTTTTTTTTTGTGTGTTAATGAATGGGCACCCCCCTAAAAAATTATTTTTGATTAATATTTATTTTATTTTCTTATTATTTTTGTATTCATTTTTTTTTACACTTTTAATATTTTTTCCTTTATCTTTTCTTTAGGTCCATAATGGGAGAATAAACTGTTTTACATTTTTTTTAAACTACTTAGTAATGTATTAGCATATTCATATATCGCTAATACTTTCTAATCTGTTTGGTCACTTTGACACAGGAAGTGATCATGGACAGCACCAGTGTGTTCCTTGGTCCACTGGCTTCATAAAAAGACAGCTCGGGGGGCCACTCTAGGGTCCCCCCAGTGATGACTCTGTGCTAGCCTTTCCCCGAGCTCTGTCGGGTCACAGGGTGTTCTTCTCCGTCTGGAGCAGGGAAAAACCCTTGGATTGCGCTGCGGCTAACGTTTACTGCCGCCTATCAAAGGGTTTAAAGCATCAGGTTGCGGAGGGTTTTCTCGGTCACACGGTTGCTGCGCTGAGATGCTCGGATATCAGGACTGGTAGTACAGCCAAACTCTAGCACAGGGCGACCGAATACTTTCCGAGTCTGCTGAGGAACGCCAAAATGACGTCGCTGCAAGCAGACGAACGCCGCAACTGCCTATGCAAAAAAAGACGGTGCGACGGTCGTTAAGGGGTTTTTCTAAACCAGGATAGGGTCAGAAAAACGCCACAGAAGAGTTATTAGCCTTTCCTTTTACTTTTTTACTCCTTTGGTTTAATCCCTGTTTTTCTCTTACAAAATTTGCATTTTTTTATATAAAACTCTGTATGAAAAGTAACACTGTGGTAACTCAACCTAAAGCCTTGTCTACGACAGCTAATGTTAATATTCCGTTGAAAATTCGATGGTTTTTTAACTACGCTAGCCCGTACTGCTGGTTTTTTTGTTTTGTTACATCAAAACATACTTGTTGGAAGTTTACACACATTTAAATGTTGTGAATAAAAATAATTCCAGTAAGTACAACAACTTTATAAATGCCTGTTGTGTTTTTGCTCCCAGGGTATCACTCTATTGTAACTCCACAAAATTCAGACTTGTGTTAATTTTTTTATTTATTTAAACGGTTTTATTCCACACGCTTACCGATACAAAGTGCATAAGACAAATAAGTTCAAAGAGGATCAAATAGATGTGTGAAATCCAGCAGTTCAGGAACCAACCGTGCATTGCTATTTCAACAACATCATGTCCCCCCTAGCTCACATATGTGCTGATTTTTTTGCTATGTGATTTTAAGGAGCAAGTCCACCGCTGATTTTATTTATTGAGAAACTTAGGGCTAATTTACATCTAAAATGTGCACATATGTGTTAGAATATCAAAAGCAGACCAGATACAGTAAGCCAAGTGGTTCAGAAGTAGCACTACAAGGTCAATGGTGGTATCCAAGGGGCAAGGCTGAAGTGTACTCAGGAAAGACCAAGGGAGACATGTATAGAAATGAGGACACTCTGCGCACTAGTTTTCTGGTGTCATTTGAGCCAATATAAATAATACAATTTGAACTGGATGCTACTCCCAAACTTTGGGTGCGTTAATGCTTTTGTTATGCGCCAATGGACACTTTTTAATGCCCCAAAGTTTGGGGCGTTTGATGGTCACGTGCACCACATCCATAGAAATAGACACTTTTTTGATTCTTTGAGGCATTTCTACGGTCGATAGAGTTAGAACAGCCAGACTAAGGTTAAAGGTGGTTGCACCTGATGCCTGACTTGTGGTATTGGCTCGCACACCGCGCTGTATGTATGACCTGCGGACGAAACTGGTTTCATACAATTCTGGCACATTCTACACTGCCTTTTTTTTTTTTTTAAAGCGTTTTAGAACTGGCCTGGTCTTGCACAGTTGTAATAATACATGTCACCCCAAGAGTCAGGATGAGGAAAAGCACTTTAAGCATCCGGCATTGCATTCAGGATGTGAGGCAGGAAAAGGTATAGCATCCAAGGGGCTATAATTCTTACCAATGTTATATTTGCCTTGGTAATCCTTGACCAATTGGTGTCTACCGGTGAAGCTATTCGTGATAGCATTCATACATGAGGTATGCATTGGCAGGTGCCGATAATCTGGGGTGAGACCAGGAAGGACTCACACAAAGTGGGGGCAGGGCTATCATCTCGGGCTACTCTAGTGCATAGTTGCCAACTTTTGTTGAATATGAAAATGCAGGAGACACTTAGTGGCGCGGATGCGCGTCGTAGCGCCCGCGGCAAAAAATAATTTTGCATGGGACACGCCCATCTTGTTCGGTATGCCTCGCCCTTCAAAAAGGCCACCACCACTCCACTAACTGCATAAACGGCTTTGGAAGAAGGGGGGGAAAGGCCAGGTAGATTGCCCTTTAAGCAATCGGGTAGTAGCCCCCTATAACCAGGGTAGTGCCCCCTTACAGGCCGGTCTAGATGCCCCTTGTAGCCAAGTAGATGCACCCTCTGTTCCAGGTAGTGCCCCACATTGTTAGCCAGGTAGGTGCCCCATTGTTAGCCAGGTAGGGTGCCCCCATTGTGAGCAGGGTAGTTGCCCTCTGTTGCCAGGTAGGCCCCATCTGTTGCAAGGATTAGTGCCCCTCAGTTGCTGGTAGTTAGTGCGACCCCCTTTGTTGCAGGTGATGCCCATTGTTGCTGGTGATGACCCCATTGTTGTCCAGGATAGTTTGACCCATTGTTTGCAAGGTAGTGCACCATCTGTTGTGCCAGGTAGGGCCCCTCTGTTGCCAGGTAGTGCCCCCTCTGTTGCCTAGGTTGTATGTCCCTCTAGTTGCCTGTAGTGCCACCCTCTGTTTGCCAGGTAGTGCCCCCTTTGTGCAGGTGATGCCACTCATTGTTGCCAAGGTGAGATGTCCCCTCTGTTGGACAGGTGGTGCCCCCACTCTGTTGCCAGGTAAGTGACCCCTCTGTTGACAGGTAGTGCCCCCCATTGATTGCCAGGTTGTGCCCCCATTGTTGCCAGGTAGAGCCCCATAAAGCGAATAAATATTAAATAATAAATCCACTTAACTCACAGGTCCTGCAGGCACGGCGCTCCTGCACCGATTCTACATTACAGCTGAGCCACGGGGGGAAGTGGTGAGCCCCGCGCGTCACCTCCCCTGCGAGACGCGCGTCACTTCCCCCCCCTGCCCCGGCTGACCTGTATGCCGGCGCGCACAGACGCCGTTACATACTGGGGGAGGAGGGAGGAGGAGCGATCCTCCTGCCTCCTCCATGCACAGTGTGGACCGCGGAAGGGTGGGAGCGGACGCTGCGGACGCTTCACCCGCCTGTAAGGAGCGGTCCGGCGGCGCAAGGTAGCTCGCACCAGCGCTACTACTTGCGCCGCACCGGGTAACTTGAAAGGAACCCCCGCGCCTGCGGGGGCGGGAAGAGAATGCCAACTCCCCCGGTCGGGAGGGAGGGAGGGGACCCCAAAAAATAGCGGGGACCCCCGCCAAAAACGGGAGGAGGTGGAAGTTGGCATGTAATGCTCTAGTGTACTGGCACCCTTTACATGCCTTATCTATATGCCATTGTAATACTAGCAATCACCCCCTTCATGGATAGTAAGCATGTGAGTGGTTGTTTATTAGAAGCTTTGCATTTGTGCAAGCTCCTGCAATGTTTTGGCTTTTCACATGCTGGTGTGAACTGGTAATTATCTATTGTGCAGTTTTTTACTAGGCAGTTGCCTCTCTGGCTGATGATCTGCACCTGTTGAATTTCTCCCATCTAGCACTGGGGTTTACATTGTCTCCTACTGTGAATAGTTTATTGTCCAGCCATGGAGCTGGGAGTATGGCCTTGTCTCTGTGTTTTAATAATGTCCCATTTTTCTGTGATTTTTTTTTTCTGTCCAGATTTGGGCCAAATTTATTAAAAAGCAATACACGCCCCTCCACAATTAATAATTCGACTCAATTATAACTGTTATTGTTGCCCTTGTACATTCTGGTCTTGATTACTGTTACTCCTTACTTCTCTGTCTTCCTGTCTCCAAACTCTCCTTTCTATAATGTATCCTAAATGCAGCAGCCAGGCTCATCTTTTTTTTAGCCTCCTATGTCTCTACTCTGTTCCAGTTACGGTGCTGGTTGCTGATACACTACAGAATACAGTTTAGGCTCTCCATAGTGCTGCACCTCATTACATCTCCACCCCCAACTCAGTCTACCACCCTACCCAGATTCTACATTCTGCTAATGACCTAAGACTAAATTCTTCCATCAGCCAAATCTCCTACACATGCCTCCAAGACTTTACACATGCTGCACCAGTTCTCTGGAGGTGTTGCCCATACATTAAGTTTAATTAAAACACTCGTATTTTTAAGACTTACTCAAAACTTACCCCCCCATCTCCAGGTGTCACTTTATTAGGTACACCTGTTCCAATGTCGTTAACTTTCTTCAATAATTTCTAATCAGCCAATCTCATGGCGGCTACTCACAGTGCCATTTTAGGAATGTAGACATGGTCAAGACAATCTTACTGCAGTTCAAAACCGAGCAAGCATCAAGTATGGGGAAGAAAGGTGATTTGAGTGGTCCTTTTTGTACTGTGGCCTTGGCTTGTTAGGTGCCAGAAGGGTGGTCTGAGATTTCAGGATACTGCTGATCCTCCTGGGTTCTTCACGCACAACCATCTCTAGGTTTACATGAGAATGGTCCGAAATAAGAAAAAAACATCCAGGTGTGCGGCAGTTTTTTCCCCCTTTGTGAGCGGAAATGCCTTGTTGATAGCCAGAGGCAAGGAGGAATGGCAAGGCAGGACTGGTTCGAGTGATAGTAAGGCTAAACAGTGACTAAAATAGCCACCACCGTTACAACCAAGGTAGGCAGAAGAAGAGCATTCTCTGAACGCACAGGTAAGTGCGAAATGGTTGACGGCGATGGGTTACAGCAGCAGGAAGACAACACAGCGGTGCACTCCTTTCAGCTAAGCAAAAGAAGAACAGGAAAATGAGGCTCTCCAATTTGCCCAAGTCATCGAAATTGGAACGTAACAGAAGATTGGAGAAAACGTTTGCCTTTGGTCTGATGAGTCTCGATTTCTGCTGCGTCATTCGGTTGGTAGGGTCAGGGAATTTGGCGAGTCAAAAACAAACTTGAATGCATGGATCCATCCTGCCTATGTATCAACGGTTCAGGCTTGGTGGTGTTGTGTTTTTGTCATGGTGTGGCGGGGGAATATTTTCTTGGAACTCTTTGGGGCCCCTTGGTACCATGGTGCAATCGTTGCAAACACCTTGTGGAATCTATTGCCACACGAAGATGGATTAAGGGAGAGTTATGAAGGCTCAAAAGGGGGTCCAACCCGTTTAGTGTTACTAGCATGGTTTGGTACCTAATAAAGTGGCCGGTGAGTGTATATCTCCTTAGGCAGGCCTTACAAGATCCCTAATCAGTCTCCCTTTCTCTTACTCCCACTCCTTCAGTCAACCACATTCTTCACACTTCATGCAATCATATGCACATATCTGTACCTACAAATACTGTTAAGATGATAAGTTTAGCCGCTTTTAAGTGTACTACCCTATTTTTATGGAAGGACAGCCTGGGGACCATTGCACAAATTTACCCCTTCCTGCTGCATGGTCATAATTTTTTCCTCGCCACCTTCCAAGAGCTATAATTTTTTTTTATTTTTGCATATACATAAACATATAAGGGCTTATTTTTTCAGAACAAGACATACTTTTTCATGGTGCCATTGACTGTACCATATAATGTACTGAGAAACTGAAAAAAAAAAATTTGAAGTGGAGTGAAATATGAAAAAAAAAAAGCCTATCTTTTTTTAAGATTTTGTTTCTTACAGCGTTTACTCTTCAGTATATATGATATGTTTTTTCTGTATCTGATGATTACGAATTTCTGGTGATACCTATATATGTAGAGATTTTCATGTTCTGTTTTAATACATTTAAGAAAAAAAATTCTCTATTTCTTAAATTTGTGCAGCAGTACCAGTTTCTGTGATCAATAACTTTTTTGTTTTTCCACCTATGGACCTGAGTGGGCTGAAGTGTAGTTTTTATTGGTACCTTTTTGGGATACATGTGACTTTCCAATTACTTTTGATTCCAATTTTTGGGGGATGTGAAATGACCAAAAATAAACCTACCACAATTTTTGAGGAAAGGATTGATTGACTGTTTTATCACTGTTAAAAAAAAAATAAAAGGGAACACTATATCCCACCTACTCTTGATCTAAATGAATGATTTGTTCACAGTTACAATTCTTTATCATTACATACACCGAATGCATTGAGAACAATAGAACATGGAAATAATGATCAATGGAAAATTGAAGATTAATTACAAGGAGGTCTGTTTTGGTGTGATACTTAATATTCCAGAGTGGAGGAAATTAAATCTCTCAGGCTGATCCAACTTCAGTGGTTATGCCTCAAGACAAGGAAATGTATGTGGCCTCCATTTGCCTGTTTGATATCCCACAATGCCTGCGCTTGTTCCTGTGATGAGCGGTTAGATATCTAATGCGGGATCTCTCCAAGTCCTGGAATTAAAGGCATCAGTCAACTCCTGGAAAGTCTGTTGGTGGATGGAATAAGACATGATGTCCCATATTGTTCTCGATTGGATTCAGTTTCAGGCCAGTCCATAGCATCAATATCTTCATTATGCTGGATAATGCTGTACACACTTCAGCCATTGAGAGGCCTTGCATGTAATGCATGAGAAGGAACCCAGGAACCCATTGCACCTGCAGATGGCTCTACAAAGGGTCTGAGAATCTCCATGTGCCCGGTACCAATTGGCAGTCAGTGGTGGCCCCTGGCTAGCACATGGTGGGCTGTTGCAACCCTCAAAGAAATGTCTCCCCACACCCATTACTGACCCCATGAATATTGTCATGCTGGGAGGATGTTGCAGGCAGCAGGAACGTTATACACGACATCTCAAGCTCGTCACGGTCTGTCACATTGTGTCAGTGTGAACCTGTTCTATCTGTGAAGCGATCAAGTGTCGGGTCAATGTCCAATTCTGCCAAACTTGGTTGTTCTTTGGCTAATGTTAATCGTCCTGAACGGTTTTGTTGTATGGTTAGCACGCAATACTGATTCTGGACAGCGGGCCCTCATACCACCCCTCATGGTGTCTGTTTATGGAAAGTTTAGAGCAGACACTTGGATTTTTGTGGCCTGCTAGGGAGGTCATTTTGGCAGGGTTCTGGCCTGCTCCTCCTTGCCCAAAGGAGGAGGTAGCGGGTCCTGCTGCTGGTTTGTTGCCCTCCTACGGCCCCCTTCACGTCTCCTGGGTACTGGCCTGTCTCCTGGTATCTGCTCAATGCTCTGGGACACTGTGCCTGACTGTCACAGCTAACCTTCTTGCCACTACTCTAATTGATGTAACATCCTGGGATGAAGCTGCCACTACATGAGCAACTTCTGTAGGTTGTAGACACCACCTCATGCTACCTCTATGGGTGAGTTGTGAGAGAAATTCAAAATGAAAAAAAGTGTCTGAAACAAAGCCAGCAGGAAAGGATGTGGAAAGAGATTTGGTCTGTGGTCACAAACTGTAAGAAACCACTCCATTTATAGGGGATTGTCTTGCTAATTGCCTTTAATTTCTAGCTGTTGTCTGTTAATTTGCACAACAGCAGGGAGGTAAACTGGTTCCCCATTCAGTTATTGATCATAAAATGGACAGGCTGATTTCACAGAAGGGTGTACTGTTTATCATGTTGTTGGTTGAGGTTCTTCCCTTTAGTTTTTATGAAACAGTGTATTTTAATAGAATCATTACTATTTTTTTTTCATTTGTATAATGACATTGAGAAGGGTAATTTTTTTTTATTTTTAAAACTTTTTTTTTTGTTTTATAATATACAAGTAGTCCCCCTAGGGTATTTTGACCAATAGGGGGGCTCTGATCCTTGTCACTCCAATCTGCATTTTACAAATAATGCAGAATAGGTGTAACAGCTGCCATGGTAAGCCGATCTGCAACGGGGTGATCTGTAAATGATTTTTTTCCTTCAACCATTTAAGTCTCGGGCTTGCATGGAGTTTTTTGCAAAATCATTTCCTATCAGTGTAATGGCATTATCAAGAAATCTGGATAAATCACTTAAAGGGGTCATGCCATCTCAAAAAAATTTTATCTCTGAGGCCAGCTCAAGTGCTCTCACCAAAAAGCCGTCCTCAGAGAATAGGTAGGTGGCTGAGCTTGCCCAGTTCTCCCACATTAATTTCTATCAGAGTTTCCAAATACAATTTGGAAATCCTATTGAAACGATTGAGGAGAACTTTGCACAAGCCCCAGGTATGATGGCCTTAGATATGGACTTTCGTGAGATTGGATTTTTCCCCTTTAAGCCAGGTAGTATTTTGAAAACTGCCTTGCCATACTACACTACCTTTACACTGAAAATTGCAACATCAAAGAAGGAAAAGTTGTAATTATGGCAAATATAGGTTTCACTTGACATGTTATTGTCATGCAAATGAGAAAATTAAAAGGCTTTATTCAAAAACATTCTCTCAATCCAACATTCAGTATTGTGTGTATGAGCTCACACACAAAGAACTCCGCACCTACAGGCCATGGCATTGACTATCAATGAAGTTATTAAAGGGGATTTTGCCATGATGTAATGTTGACGTGGGATCCTCCAAATGGGTATTTAATCACTTTTCTAAATATATGTGAGTACTTAATAATTGCATTCTGAGAGAGCTAAAGGCATGCCTTACCTGCCCTTAGTTACGTCAAAGCTTCTATTAGATAGTCCTGACCAGTGCTGCTGGCCAGGCTTGTGCTAGAGAGAAAGCTTATTTTATATGATGAGAGGGAGATGAGGAAGCTTTCAAGGCACCAGGTTAAAAATATGTTGTCTTTGTGTATACAGGAAATCTCACTAGTTTGAGATGTGGATTATCTGAGTTAGTTCCCAGCTTTATCTTCTGATGACAGAGAACATGACGAGAAGCTTTCAAGCTGCTGTGGAGAAAAGGTGTTGTCTTTTGGTATACAGAATCCACTGTGTTAGTTTTTTTTTGGATTTTTGTGAGAACATTTCACAAGATCCCTTATGCAGGGCTCTGTGCTCTGGGCTGTGTGTCTTCTCTCTCTCTTAGCTAGGTGGCTTGTTTAGTAATTGATTTCATTAGCTCAGATAAGGAACGTCCTGGCAAAACCCCGTTAATTGTTTCTGAAGAAATGTCCATGCCAAGTTGATGGTACCTTTGGGCACGCAAATCTTGAGATTGGATCTACTGTCAGCTCTCTTTGCAATTCCGTACTTTGATATCCTGATAGATGTGCTAGACGGGGAGAACCAGGTCAGGGACACTGCAGGATGTGGTAGCACAATTGTGGGCAATGAGGCTTATTTACAGTAGCATGAGATATTGTAGCCTTGGCATTGTCCTGTTTAATAAATAACATCCTCCTGTGACTCTTGAAAAGGCCATCACCACTGATTCCACGACCAAATAAATGTAAACCAAGCTGTTAGTGTATGTGAATTAAGGGGTTTACACGATCATTACATTATGCCTCACTATATTCCATGGGCAGGTGGGAAGCAGTGTGATGTTTCCAGTGAATGCTTTTGTATAGCGTTGCCCATGTGGTCTCCAGACCCAATTCTGGGACTTATCACTGAAGTTTGGGATATTATGGCGTTATTAAAGTTAACTTACATTTCAGGAATGGATCCCTAGTGCCTGTCTGCCAATCTGACTATCAATTTTCCTCTGTGCCCAGTAGGTTCATCTCTGTGCAGCTCTTGCTGTCTGGTAGTTTGTCATGGTTTTCAACCTTAGGGACACAACAAGCTGAACGGTGCCGACATTCAGGGTCTAGGCCCATAGCGACTGACAAGAGTGATATAAACATGATCTGCTTACTGAAGAATATGTCTCTCTAGTTTGCGGTCAATATTGGGACAATTTCTTGCATGTCATTGGATCGTGCACAGTCATCCACACAACCTGTCTGATATTCGTAGGTTTCATATGGACAAAAAACTTTTCTTTCTGCCCTTGCTTTTATGCCCACTTCCACATGCCACAGATTGGAGCTATGGTTTTGATAGACTACAATTTATGCGATCTTCGCAATACTTGCTACTTTCTGATTTGCTAAACCTATATAGTTATTAAACTTGATATAAATACAAAATTTGATTATTTCCACTTGTTCCAAACAATTTAGGTAATTAAAAGGAGCTTGGCTGTTAATTATAAGCAGATTTACTCAGGTGCTGCACCGAAACAGAAACTCGCATCAAAAATTCCACAAAACTGCACCGTGTGAACGCATCCAAAAAGTTATTACATTACAGGGGTTTTTACACTATCACTGGAATAGACTATAAAACTTAACCTTTAATCATACATTAAAATACTTCCACATTATATCCAAATATATACGATAATAACTAACGCTGAAATATTCCTACAATTATACGAACTGACAATATGCATGTGGGGACATCGTCCCGATAAGGACGGCCCCACCTAAAGGTCTAACTAATACACCCTAGTACACCCTAAAAACATTAGGGAAGTGTGACGACTTGCTCTCGTTGGGACACCCTCCTGGACTGTCCTGGGGGTCTTAGCTCTCGAATCGCCGTCTTTCATAAACGGTATAGGCACACTGACACAGGCTTCTGTCTTCAACTGGCCTCAGCCAGCTTTATTGAGTCATGGAAGAACAACGTACAGCAACAAAACACAACAAAATAAATCCTCCGGCCGTCTAGCCACTACCTGAACATATGACGTCCCTCTCTAACGTGTGATCAAGGCCTATCGCCAATGCACCACAGACACGTTACCAGTAGTCACTGGTTTTGGCTTCTCTCTAGCCTCTTGGGGGCAAGAGCCTCTCCCCAGCTCCTCTGCTGCACTGCCAGCTAGCAGACCCTGATCCCCGGAAGACAGGTTTTTAGAGGCCTGGTAAATACGGAAAAACTAACCCAAACGGGCCCCTGGAATGGGGACAGCCTCCCACCAAACTGGCCCGCCCGGAAAGGCAACCCTCACAACCCCACAGCAACCATACTATTTTACACATGTCAAACCTCATTACGAGAAAAGTGGTTTTTCCCTTCCCCCCCCAAAACAGGATTTGGTGGCAGCGGCAGAGATTCTCTGACCCCCCTGGGGGCAGGACCCGTGCCCACCTGTGGTCGTCTGCCACGGGAAGATATAAAGACCAGAGAAAAAATCTGGAAATAAAGCCGGCCCCCTTTTAAATGTCAAGGGAATTTTAAAATAGGTAAAGGGCTATTTTTTTCCAGACTTAATTTTCTTGGACTTTATATTTTTCCTTTTGTTTAGGGTGTACTAGTGGTATTATTAGACCTTTAGGTGGGGGCCTCCTTATCGGGACGATTCCCCCAGCATCTGTCATTTTAGTTAATTGTGGGAATATTTTTAGGGTTATTTTTTAATCGTATATATTTGAATAATGTGAAGTTTTTTTAACGATATTAAAGGGTTTTTTTTATAATTTCCAGTGTAGTTATAACCCCTTAGATATTTTTTTAATTTTTGGGTCTTTTTTGGGTTTACTAATCTCCCCTTACAAGTTAATTACAGGGGTTTGCCAGAGAAAAACCCCTTCTGAGGGCATGTATCACTACACTGCCCTCTTTGGGAAGAGGGACCGATGGCCAGGGCGTACACAGTTTCCCCATTCTGTAGATATTCAGAAATTATTAAAAAAAAAAAGAAACGTGCCTGTTTTCGGAAAAGGCTTGTACTAGTTGACCCGGACTCAGAAAGGGATTTTGTTTGTGAAAAACCTCTTAAAATAACCCTAACATTTTTTTAAAATTTTAGTGAAAGAAAAATTGGAAGAAAAGGTTTGAAAATTCAGAAATAAGCTGTGTTGCAACTGAAAAAAAAAAAAAAAGAATGATGAAACAGCTTTGATGCAGTGTGCGGAACAAAATGCGCCAAGTTACAGAAATTCGGGGAACCCTTTGGGGAAAAAAAATGATATGCCACAACTAATTATCAGGGTCCCCCAAGGTTTATGTACTGGCACTCTTTTCCTAAAAATCCCTATAAATTTGCCACATTTTGGGCCAAAAGTGCATGTTTATGGCATAGATAAGGGGGAAAGCACGCCAACAAGTCGGCAACATGCGGAAAATACGGGGAAAGTATTTTAAAAAAAAATTACAAAAAACTTAGACGAAAAAAATACAAAACAAATTTAAAAAGTATTTTCCAAATACTAAAATACTTAAAAAAATTTTAAACAAAAATAAAATAAAAACAAAAAATGATCAGGGGTCCTTAGCCCACTAGGATTAGCATCTCCCCGCAGAATGTCAGGGGCCGGGATTCTTGTGCCCCGCTCCTAAAAAAGATTTGGTCAAAATGGAGGAGGGTGCACAGTAAAAGAACATACAGGTACCTTCCTTTATACTTGCCAAAAAAAGGGCATTTGGGGATAAAAATTATTTTCAGTAATCCAGGTTCACATTAATAGCAGTTAACCCACTTTCCCTCAAATTCCCCCTTGTGCCCATTAAAAGGGGTTAAAATATGTGGAAAAAGGGGACAAATAAAGGGCCCTTTAAAATTATGAAGATACAATTTTTTCCCCCTTCCATGTCCCCTCACCTTATCAGAACTTTTATTTGAGCACACGGGGGGGTTAATTTTACGGCATGAGGGGTTAATGCTTTAATGAACACATGGGTTTTACAAAAGCGTAATCACATGCCCAGACTTTATCTGCTTGGTGGATTTCCCCCCTCGCTTTACCGGACAATCGTTTTCCCTTTTTTTTTGTGGAAAATTGGGCCCGGGTTTTAAAATGGGTCGCTTATACTCGAGTATATACTGTATTTTATTTTGCCTTCTAAGAGGAGAGTGCGCGCGCTGCTGGATAAAAATTTTATAAGATAAGTGGTTTTAGCGTATTCAGCGTGCGATTTTTCCCGGTTTTGCTCAATTCTTTTTGTTTTAATTTGGGGGATTTAAAATTTTGGGGGGGACTTTAGATTTGGGGGCTTTTAAAAAGGGCATATTATACAATTTTTCATATTTGTATCGTATTTCACTTTTTTTTTTTTTTGGGTTAACACCCCCATGAGTTCCATGTTTGAAATGCTGCCCAGGCACCCCTTTTCGTGTATGCCAATTGACAACAGTTGAGGGGGATACTGTGGCAAGAGGTCACATGAAATTTTTAGAACCGTATCCGGATCAAAGAGAAGGGAAAATGAATCCATTCCCCAATTTGGGAAGCGGTTTACTGCCACGGCAATCACTCGCAGGGAAAGGGGGGGAGGAGGGCATGGAGGTGCAGGAACAGAGGCAGCTTGCGGGAACATTTAAAAAAAAGGGGTTTAGAGGAAGATGTCGGGGAGGTAGTCCGAGGGTAACCCCCAACAAATTTGCAAGATGGCGGATGAGGGGGATGCACTCGAAATTTTGCGCAGAAAACACTCCCCCTGTCTGCCCCCAGAAAGAGGGGGAATAGGATGGGCAGGCAACGGTGCAGTAGTGGGGACCCCTTTATAAGGGCACAGACAGGGCATCTGCCAAAGGGAAAAATAATTTTTAAAGGGTGGGGGGGGGGGGGGGGGTTTAAATCTGCATGGTCCCCATTGGCAACCAAGACAAAGTAGAGGGAGGTGGATGTCCTTAAAAATGTTTTTAGGGGCAGCAAAAAGCTCAAGGCAAGGACCTCCGGGTAAATTTTCGAAATATTACCTGTTCCCCGGGCCCACCAGAAGGCAAGGGAGATTAGAGAGGGGAAAAAAGGGCCCAAAAATTTTGGGTTAAAAAAGGGATTTGGGTTTTTGGGGAATGGGCTGACTTCGCTTGGTACAGGTCTATGCTAGGGGGGGGCTACCTAAATGGGGAGGGTTTCAGCTGTATTGGGGGGAAAAAAAAGGGTAAAAGCGGAGGAAATTTAAACTAGGGATGGGGGGAGGGAAAAATACAATTACGTGCAAGTAGGAAATAGGGAGTTGGGAATTTGTAATAAAAGGGGGTGGATGGAGGGAAGGGGGAATAGTTAAAAAGAATAGGGAGAAAGGAATAAAAACGGGGAAAAAAACCCAAATTCATCTGCCAATGCCAGGAGTCCGACCAACAAAATAAATGAACTGAATTATTAATTGCAGAAGAAAAAAATGACATAGGGGGAAAAACTGGACATGGCTGGATGGGGGCACGAAGGGGGGTTAACTTGGGGTTACAGTCTTTTTTGAAAATGACCCTAAACACCGGAAGGGGGGAGGTTCTTCTCTATGTAAAAAAATTTTCTGAAGCCAACATGGGGAAGATAAGGTCAGGGGAGTAACAGGTTTGGGAAACATATGGGGAAAAATACTGGGGGGAAATAACTAATAAATTCTAATAGGGGTTGCAAGGCCTCCAAAAAATAACAAACCCCTAGAAAATTTTTTCCTAGGCAAATAGATAAGAATCTAATGAATGAGGTTGTTATTCGGCACTTTAACTACCCAGACATAACTGGGAACTGAAACTTGGCTCTCACAAAGGAAACGGTTTTTTGCTATAACAAAGAAATTACCTTTCCCCAAAGGTTCGGAACCGAAAGGAAAGCCCCTTTTAGATTAATATTGCTAATAGACCCCACGATAACAAAGGTTCAGGTTGAGGGGCCTAGGGAATAGGCCCTAATATAAAAATTCCATTTAAACCTTCAATAGAGCTCTTGTCATGGGCCACAAAAAACCGAATTTTAAAAAGCTAAATTTTAAACCCGCTTTTAAAAGGCACTAAAATGTATTGATGGGAAAAGGTGTTTAAAAAAAAAAAAGGGAACAAAAAAAAAAAGGGGGGATCTTTAAAAAAATCTTAGGGGCCCCCCTGTGAGAGGACATACCATTGGTAAAAAAAAAAATTTAAAAAAGGAAAACCCAATGTGGACAACAAGATGTAAAGGAGGCAAAAAAAAAAACAAAAATAAAACGTTTCGTACAAAAAAAGGGGGGCAGTGAGAGGCTAAAAGATTGGGAAGAAAATAAAGTGTGTAAAATAAAAATAAGGCAGCAAGCTGGGACGAAAAACGTATTGAAAAAGAAATAAAACAAAACCCCAAAAAATTTTTTTATATATAAATATTTAAAAAAAATTAAAAAAGAAAATGTGGCCCTTTAAAAAAAACGAGGGAGACATAGAGGGGGATGAGGAAAAAGCAACCCATAAACAATTTTTTCTCCACTGTATTTACCGAGGGGGATGAGCTTCCGTTGAACAGAGGGATGAGGGAAACTCCAATTAAAAGTTTGGCTAACCCCGAAGAAGTGAGCCCGCCTTAGAAATTAAAATAGACAAATCCCCCGGCCGATGGGATAACCCAGGTCCTAAGGGAGTTAAGTGATTTTAGTAGGCCCCCATTTTAATTTTAGGACGTCTAAAACGTAGTCCAAAAGGGTTGGCCATAGCAAAGTGGTGCCAATATTCAAAAAAGGGTCAAAAAATGATCCGGGTACTAAGGCCGGGAAGCTTAACCTCTGTTGTAGGGAAAATGTTTTAAAGGTTTTTTTGAGAAGCATCCGGAGTATCTCACTGAAAAAAAATGTATAACCCCAATTTCCAGCATGGGGCATAAGGACGGTCCTGCAGACTTCTCATCGCTTTTTATGAGGGTATCTAGACTGGGATCGGGGGGAGGCCGGATGTAATATCTAATTTTTCTAAAGCATTTGAAACGGGGCCACATAAAAGGTTTGGGAAAAAAAAAGAGAAATGCTTGACGGGGGAAAATGTGCAAATGGGTAAAAACTGGTCACTAAAGAAAACAAAGGGGAGAATTAAAAGGTACTTTTTAAAAGGAGCTGTTTTATGGGGGACCCAAGGTCAGTTTGGGCCCCCATCCCCTTCAAAAATTTTCATTAAGACACAAGGATTCACAGTAGAATATCATTTTTGAACATACTAACTCTGTAATGTTTCCCAAAACAAAAGGGGGAAATTTTTTTACAAAGGATTTGGGTAGGGTTTGGGGGCCCGGGCGGGAAATGGCAAAAAAGGGGTTTAAACAGATAAATCAAGGGTTTGCACTGGAGAGGAAAAACCATTTCAGACACGTGTTAAAATGGGAAAAAAATGGGGGAAAAATGACCCTGGAAAGGACTTGGGGAAACCTAGGGCATAAACTTAACTGTCAGCAAGTCGGGACAGCGCCAAGGAAAAGGACATGGGGTATTAAAAAAAGGGCATAGAGGCAATGTAGAACATTTTTCCCAAACAAATCATGGGTTGACCCCAATATTTGGGGTTTTTTGGCACCAGGCACAAAAGACTTGAGTCTTGAACGGGACAAAGGGGGGAACAAAATAATTAAAGGCCCGGTGGACTACAGTACCCAGAAAGATTAACAAGATTAGGGTTTTTTATTTTTAAAAAGAGGCTTCAGGGGGACATAAAAATATGTTTAAATACACAAATTTAAAAGAGACCTCCAAGATTTATTTTCCCGGGGTGTATAAAAACAAGGGGGATTCCCCTTTTTTAGGAAAAAAAATTTTTACATAAAAAAGAAAGGGACTTTACTGTAAGAGCAGTGAGACTTGGAACCCGCCAAGGCTTGAAATGGTGAATTCAATAAAGGGTTTTTAAAATCTTTAAAATTATTTCTGGAGGTAAAAATATAACGTTTTTGGAAGGTTTAGGAAAGGGGCATTGATCCAGGATTTTCTGATTCCCAATTGCATTCGGGAAAAGGGAAATTTTTTCCCTAAAATGAGGGGCAAAATTTGGTTCTCCCTTTTGGGGGTTTTTGCCCTTTCCCCCTTTGGAAACACCTTAGCACACAGGTGAACTTTATGGACCTTTTTCTTTTTTTGGCCTTACAAAATTTGAAACAGGGGTTAAAGGGCGGATGTTTAAAAAAAAAAAAAAATCAGCTCACTACAGGGGGCTTGCGTTGCTAACGGCTGGAATTTTCCCTCCCCTCGCACCCCCCGAGAAACAGAGTGATGAGTACTGGGCCCGTTTTTTTTTTTTTTAAGTACAGTGAGGGTTTAATTTTAAAGGGTTGTCTCATTACAAAACTTTCAGCCTACTTAAAATTTTCTGGCAGCAAAGGTTTTTTTAATTCGGCTGCTTCTTGTCGCCTCTTTTCCCCCCCTTTCCCCCCCCCCCCCCAGCACCAGAAAGCTCTCCTCCAAACTTCTATACAGAGGGGGAGGGCGAGGGGGTTTGCTGCCCGATTAAACCCGGGTGTGCCCCAGGCTGGCAGGGCTGGATCAGCGCACTGTCAGCTCCCCGGAGACAGGGAAGGGCTGACTATTAAATGTGGGAAAGGTCTTGAGGCTGTGATTGCTAAAAGCAGAGCAGGTGGATGTAAGTGTTTTCCCAACCCCCCC
>JAODAL010059384.1:0-21515 GCA_025379985.1 Phyllomedusa bahiana
ACCGTGCCTTATGCATCAGATTAGATCAGCCATGACCCTTCCCAAACTTTGAAAAATGGTCTGGATTAAAAACTCCCTGCCTGAGCCATTTTGATGTTTCCCCCAAAGATGCCACAATCTGTGCCGTTGTCCATCTCCCTCCCACATCTTTCCCGGTAGTTTGCACCTGCCCACACTGTCTTTTGTGCCACTTCTGCCCTCATGCTGTGATGCTGCTGACGTCACCTCACACTGTGTCTATGCACTCTTCCCTTTCATGCTGTTGCTGCTACCGTCCCTCCACACTGTGCAATTTGTGCCAATTGTGGGCCCCTGATGTTGCTGTTCACCTCCAGAATTGTCATTGTGCCACTCTCATGACCTCATGCTGTTGCTGTTACCGTCACTCCACACTTGTCATTATGCCATCTGGGGGCTATCCTGTTTGGGGTGCCACCTCCGAATTTGTCATTGTCCCACTCTCTGACCTCATGCTGTGCTGCTGTTGATGCCGTCACCTCCACCACTTTGCCCTTGTGCCACTCTGTGGGCTTTGATGTTGCTGCCACCTCCAAAATTTTTGTCATTGTGCCACTCTTGACTCATGCTGCTGCTGCTGTTGATGCTGTTTCATTCCACACTTTTGTCATTCTGCCCTCTGTGGGCTCCTGATGTTGCTGCCACCTCCAGAATTTGTCATTGTGCCACTCTGTGACCTACTCATGCTGCTGCCAAGTGACCGCTGTCTCACTGGAACACCCTGTGGTTACCTAATGCTGTTTCCACCCTCACAACTCTATGACGTTGCCACTATGTTTGGTTTTTTCCCCTTCTTTTTCACCTGTCAGAAGGAATGGAAGGATCAGGATTGTCTAGCCAAAAGCAGGAGTGGTACAGAACACAGGAAGACATGCAAGATATTTCCCCTTTACTTGTCATCCCCTGTTTTTGGATCAACTCCTGTTTGATTTTGGCTTTAGCAATACTGATGGATTATTGACCGATTGAAAGTGGACACTGACGGATGAAAAGGAAGGGCAAATGGGTCAGAGACGTCAACGTAAATTACTGCCGACTCCCTCTCCACTCATTCGGGGGGGCCTCTACATGTATCAGCGTTTAACAGAACAGGTTCTGTCATATTCTGTGGAAGCATCTGGTGACAGTGTAAAGCTCTGGCCTCGTGGAGTGACCCCTGCTGTGACGTCCCTTTACTGTGCTGCGAACTGTGCCGGCTCCAAGAACCTACTATTGTGTTCTTTGACGCTATTGTAGTATGTTAACCCTCAGCTCGTTACAACCTTTAGCAGGGTACAATAGGAATAGTAAGATGGCAGCCATGAAAGCCATCATTAGGCTCCTGGCTGCCATGACAGCCAATCAGCATTCCGCTATCTGGTCACAGGAGAGGGGTGCAACAGCCAAAGGAACAGTGAGTAGCACTGTTTTTTACTCCCTCACATGACGTGGTCATGTTGATGATGGTATCTATGCATTTTAAAATGCAGGGATTGGAGCTATCTCTGGTCTCAGCTGCTAGTAGTAGGTCCCAGTGTAATTAACAACTGTTACCTGCTACATAAGCTAAGGGATCAGTAAGTGAGCCTGCTCCACACACTCTTACCGACATTATAATGTAACTGCACAGGTTAAAGGAACTTAAATTTTAAAATTAAAAACAAGTTGAATGATGTGTGAGCCAATTACAGCTGTAGCCTATTATTAAATTTGTGTTGGAAAAACTCTTAAGTCTGATAGTTGGCGGTCCATCAATTTAAAGTGGCCAGCAATGGTAATAATATGGAAAATGAGAGGACTGATTCAGCATGTGCACAGAATTATTACAGGTAAAAAAAATCTGATATTGTTTGGCACCGTGTGCTACCTTTTCCAGTAGGAGTGCGTCTTGTTGGGCAATGCAGCCCAGAGTAGACAAATCTGTTAGCTATACTGTACTGTTATGCAATTCTTTGTAAATGTGCCCCACTGCTTTTTTCTATAAAATCTTTATACAGGTTTATAAAAATCTGATCTTTTTTTTGACTGGTTACAAAAGTAAAGCCTACATCTATAACTAGCCATAAACAGTTGAAATATAACAAATAAATATTTTCACTGAACTTTCTTTCACCAGATCAATTCCTCTCCGAGGCAGATAAGCTATCTAATTCCTTTTCCAATATATGAAAAATAAGAGCTGACAGAAACTGTGAGACGATCAGTGCCAGAAAAGGGAGACCTGTCCATCCAATGTTACTTTGCTTTGAGCTATAAAGCCAGATTGACAAGAGTGAAAATTGTATATTGCATACTAAAATGAGACAAACACAGCCATGTGATAACCAGAATTTGATTTTTGATCCTTATTTGATACCATTTTAAAATTCTCATTAAAAAAACTTTGCATCTAATATATATAGTATGTTTATAGAAAGGATCTCTTCAGAAAAGTACATGCATTTCTGCTTAGAAGGGCCTGGCCAGAAAGAGAGCACATTGTGCTGACGGCCACCATTGAACTGAATGATAAAATTCTGTCTGCAGGGGAGGCTCGCTTCACGTGGATTTATAAAGCTAATATTAAGTTCAGTTTGAGCTGAATAAATTCAAATGCAGTACATCTCACTAGAAGAAGCTCCAGGCAGACAGAATGCTATCATTTAACTCTATGGCCATAAGATTGCTATATTAATCAGAACTTATTTAGATAAAATTATATATCTTCCTTTATACTATAAAAAATAACAAAAATAATACAATTGACTTCTTCTCTATCATAAATAGCAGTGGTCCCTCAACATACAATAGTAATTGGTTTTGGAATGACCATTGTAACTTGAAGCCATTGTATGTTAAAGCTCTTTGGAAAAATGGTAATTGCTTCCAAAGCCCCCAAGATGTCAACCTGAAAAAAGAAAACATGAAGAATTAAGAAAAATAAGTACAAATATAATACTTATTTACTAGAATAAATATATAATATATTATAATATATAATACTAGAAGCAACTGCTGCTATGATCAGTCTCTTGCGACCTAACTTGCGTTTGCCATGCGGCTTTTCCTGTTTGTTTGGCTATGCTGTATACACCATGCGGGCACCTCTCATCCTTCTCTAGTCAATCCCCTTTCATTTGCCGCTTTTTTCTAGCAGTTTCTCCCACACCTCTGAGCCTGAGTCTTGATGTTTATCTGGTTCTGGTCATTTGGGCGTATCTGTCTAGACCTGTTTAGTCCTGGTCTGTTTTACTAGTTCCTTAAGGGTGCTTTCACACGGTGCGTTTTTGGTGCTTTTTTTGCTTTTTTTCTGTGTTTTTTTGGTGCAGAAAGGCATAGCAATTAATGTTTTACATTTCTGCACAAAAAACACATAAAAAATACATCAAAAAATGCACCGTGTGAAAGCACCCTAATTGTGTTCCTAGCTATGTTTGTGTGCCTGCTGGTGTTTGTCGTTTGCTGCCTATATCCTAGCTGGTCTGCTGCTTCTATATTCCTGTATTCTTAGTCTGTTTCTGTCTGTGTTAATGATGAGAACTTGGGTTCCAAATGACCCTATTTCAGTGGAAGGGTGGTCGAGCAAGCACACTGTGGCTACATCCAAATTGTATGGGACTGATATATAGATGAGCACTCTACAGTGCTTGATTATTACCCCCAGTCCATCCGACAGTGAATGGAAAGGCAGTGCACATACTTGACTGTTGCTCCATTCAGATGGGGGACTCTGGAATCTCATTCTCATGAATGATGGGAGTCCTAATGGTTTAAACCCCAACCTTTGGATAGGTGATAGGCTGTCATCATGATGGAGACCCTTTAAAGGCACAGAATTAACTGTGAAGATGAAGAAAATTATTTTTTGTTTTGTTTTTTGAAGTGGGGAGGACTAGAGAGGAAATGTACAGGAGTTTGAATTCACACAAATTCACCATTAATAACAGCAGAACTGATCTTCCAGTGGCCGCACACTTCTCCAGAGATGACCATTCTATTGAAGATTTAAAGATTGTGGTTTTAATGGGACATTTTAAGACACAGAGGAAGAGAAAAGAATGGGAATTTAAATTAATGCAAAAATGTCCCACTCTGCAAACTGGCCTACATATCCATGCTAGTTTCATGTCACACTCTGTGTGAACTGGGAGGGCCACAACTCACACCAGAGAGCAAAGAGATAAGAGGAAGAATTACTGATCCCTCACAAGTTTCCAGATTGTTTGTTTCTTGACCTGTTGTAAATGACTTGTCTGCTTATATTGCATTTTGTTATGTTTAAAGATTCTAAGATCCTTTGAAGGTCCCTGTCTTTTGTGTATAAAAAGTCTGTAAAATTTTCAGCTTCTTGTATAACATCATGTCGGAGGAAGGGAGCTAGTACTCACTCTCGAAAGCTCATCATTAAATATACTCATTTAGCCTCAAAAGGTATCGCCTGATTTCTTCACTCTTCTACTACTTTCTATGGCTAATACGGTACAACATTATACTACTAGCAACTTGGAAGATACCACAAGGTACCGCACAAGAATGGAACTGAAAAAACGGCTTAAGAAACTTGCACAACTCAACAGCGACATCTTCTTCTTAACAAAATGCAAAAAGTAAAGACTCATCCCAAAAGGCTTCACTCTTCATAACCCAACCCGGCACACCTACTACAGCCGATATGCAGAACAACTATGTATTCGGACATCTGAAAAGCTGCAGAACTTCATGTTAAAAATGTCCTATAACAACAAGAAAAACACAGGAGGAGATACAGGCCCTAAAGACATCACTGGATAATGACACAGAGGAGATGAAGGCCAAACTACACATATACTACTGGAAAATTCAAAACATGCTTATCAACAAGAAAAAGAAAAAGCTCCAGAGACTGAAACATAAAGGCCCTATTACTACAACCACAAGCACCAGCCCAGTTCACCAGAGCTGTGTTGTCAACCTTTCCTCCTATGCGCCAAACATACACAAAATGTGAGTTCTCTCCAACGGCCTCTCCTTGTGCCCCTCAGCACTCACTGACCATAACAAACTCTGCAATGATATGGAGGAGTTTTTCAGAAAACTTTTATGACAAAGGCATTCCATACAGCAGCGATTCTGAAATAGAACAGCCCATAAGGAAACCCAAAAAATCAACCTGCACCCCACGGCCTGGAATTAATACAGCACTAGATAAATACATTGACTGTTTCAGAAGCAAGGTAAAATCTGAGATTTTGGGGAAACAAAAACAGGTCCATAACCTAACCGTGCAGGAACAGAAGGCTATTGCTTCACTGAAGGAAAATCAAGATATAATAATAAAACCGGCTGACAAAGGGGGTGCAATAGTCATAATGAACACCACTGACTATATCCAGGAAGCGAACAGACAGCTGTCCAATCCGCCCATTACTCCAAACTTGACAGTGACCCCACAGAGGCCTTTATAAAACAGCTGAAGGATATGATCAAGAAGTTTCCAACTCAGGTCCAGAAGCAGGTAGAGGTGCTTATCCCAGAGGATCCCAGACCAGGCTGCTTCTACATGCTCCCCAAGATCCAAAAGGTGGCAACCCTGGGAGGCCTATTACTTCTGGCATTGGGATACTGACAGAGAATATCTCAGGTTGGGTGGAAAATCTCCTAAAACCCATGATCAGAGATACTCCTAGTTACATCCAGGACACCACGGACCTTCTTAACAAACTCAATGCCCCCGGTCCACTTCCTGAGCACACCATTTTGGCCACCATGGACGTAGAATCCTTGTATACAAACATTCCCCACAAGGATGGAGTTGCAGCATGTAGGGCGCATCTGGAGAAACAAAACCTCCCAACAAAACCAGTCACACAGCTCATACAGTTCATACTCAGCCACAGCTATTTTACCTTTGGAGAGGACCTATATCTACAGTGAATGGGAACTTCAATGGGGTCCAGATGTGATCCCCAGTATGCAAACCTCTTTATAGCAGAACTGGAAGGAACATATCTATCCACATGCACCACCAAACCCATGATGTACCTCCGCTATATCGATGATATCCTTGTCATCTGGACTGCGGGCGAGGAGGCCCTACTTAAATTCCATAATGACTTCCATAACTTTCACCCCACCATCAACCTTAAACTTAGCTATTCAGAGAGCAAAATTCCCTTTCTGGATACCACAATACACATCAAAGACCATCGGCCACTCACATCAATATACCACAAACCCACAGACAGAACGGCCTACCTCAGAAATGACAGCTTCCACCCCAAGCACACAAAACAATCCATTATATACAGCCAGGCTATACGATACAATCGTATTTGCTCCGACAAGACAGACCTGGACAAACACCTCCTGGATCTAAGGACAAAATTTCTCCAATTGGGATACAAACCAAAAGTGACGGACAACCAAATAAACAAAGCGGCAGCCACTAACAGAGACTGTCTGCTCACATACAAAGAGACCCAGAATAAAGAACGAGTGCCCTTAGTTGTCACCTACAACCCACATCTGGAGATCCTACGAAAGATTGCCAAGGAACTCCAACCTGTGCTACATGGGGACAACAAATTAAAAGAAATATTTCCAGTCCCCCCTCTCCTTTCCTTTTGGCAACCACCAAACCTGTGGCGTATTATTGTCTGGAGTGCCCTGAAGGCCCCAACAGAAAATGGCACCTCACCCTGCCTGCAAAACAGATGCAAGACCTGTAGACACATCCACACCACTGACAGTGGTCCTGTCCCACAGTCACAACAAGTACATAGAATTAGGGGGACATGTTCCTGCAGGTCTAGCAATGTGGTGTATCTGATGTGTACAATGTCCCACCACAGGCCTCTATGTGGGGGAAACAGGGCAGAGAATTCACACAGATTCACCATTAATAACAGCAGACCTGATCTTCCATTGCCCGCACACTTCTCCAGAGAAGACCACTCTATTGAAGATTTGAAGATTGTGGTTTTAATGGGACATTTTAAGACACAGAGGCCAAGATGTTTCTTACTTCAAAAACATCAGAAGACACTACTACCGGAGACGTTGACTCATTCCTCTGAGGGAACCGGTTCAAGACCAGGGGTTTTAGAAGGGAGACGTGGAAAGCATTCGGAATCCGGAGAGAGGGGGTTAAGCAGAGCTTGTAGGACACCGGATTCAGCTGCCGAAGTACTCTGAAAGGTCCCAAAAATCGTGGACCCAACTTATAGCTGGGGATCTTGAGGCATACGTATCTGGAAGAAAGCCAAACCTTGTCCCCTGGGAGGAACATTGGAGGAGATCTCCTCCTCTTGTCAGCCTGGTTCTACATACGGGACGAAAACCGGAGTAAGGCATTTCGGCTCTCCCGCCAAATCGCATTGATATCCCGAACTTTGTTATCCACAGCGGGAACCTCGGAAGCCAAAACCATGTGAAGGGGAGGGCGTGGTGGACGACCGTATACCACAAAGAATGGAGAAACACCTGTAGAGTCAGAGTCCCGATGGTTGTAGGAGAACTCAGCCCAAGGAAGCAGCTCAGCCCAATTGCCCTGGTGACCGGACACAAAATGACGCAGGTATTCCCCCAAGATCTGATTTACTATCTCGACTTGTCCATTTGTCTGGGGATGATAGGCAGAAGAGAAGTCCAACTTGACTTGTAAGCGAGAACACAGGGCACTCCAAAATCTGGAGACAAATTGAACGCCTCGGTCGGACACGATGTGCGAGGGTAACCCATGCAGGCGGAAAATGTGATGGAAAAAATGACCCGCCAATTGAGGAGCAGAAGGAAGACCAGGAAGAGGCACGAAGTGGGACATCTTCGAGAATCGGTCCGTGACCACCCAGATGACAGAATTCCCAGAGGAGGAAGGAAGGTCCGTGATGAAGTCCATGCCAATGTGTGTCCATGGAGACTCTGTAACGGGCAGAGGGACTAAGAGGCCCGCGGGCCTATGGTGTGGGACCTTGTTCCTGGCACACGTAGCACAGGAGAGAACAAAATCCTTGACGTCCTGGAGCAGAGTTGGCCACCAGTAGCGCCGCGAGATAAGGGCGTGGGACTTCCGTATCCCGGGGTGGCGGGCCAGAAGAGAACTATGCCCCCACTCTAGAATTTTCCTCCTGAGCGCCGGACGTACATAGGTTTTGCCCGGTGGGACACTACGAAGATCCAGAGGAGCCACGGGGATCTTGAAGTCGAAACGGGAGAAAAAGAGTGACCACCTGGCCTGGCGAGGATTTAAACGCTGGGCCGTCTGGAGGTACTGGAGATTCTTGTGGTCAGTGAAGAGGTCAAATAGGTGTCGAGCTCCCTCCAGCAAATGTCGCCATTCCTCCAGAGCCAATTTGATGGCCAACAGTTCCCGATCTCCAATGGCATAATTTCGTTCCGCCGGTGAGAAGGTCTTGGAAAAGAAACCGCAAGTAAGAGTCTTGCCCTTAGGGCCCTTCTGTGTAAGGCCGCCCCCGCCCCCACAGAAGAGGCATCCACCTATAGAGAGAAGGGTTTCTCTGGATCTGGACGGACCAATATAGGTGCTGAGCAAAAAGCTGTCTTTAGCTCGAAGAATGCATTCTCGGTTGCCGGAGGCCAACATTTCGGACTTGCGTTCTTCCTAGCGAGAGCCACGATGGGAGCCACCAGTGTAGAGAAATGGGGAATGAATTGCCGATAGTAGTTGGCGAACCCCAGGAAGCATTGTATCGCCCAAAGGCAGACAGGTCGTGGCCACTGCTGGATTGCAGAGAGTTTTGCTGGGTCCATCTGTAGACCCCGATCGTACCCGAGGAACGGAAGGCTGGCCTGGTAGACCCGACACTTCTCCAGCTTGGCATACAGTCAGTTGTTACGCAAACGTCGTAGAACCTGGCGCACCTGTACCCGATGAGTCTGCATGTCTGGAGAAAAAAATCAGGATATCGTCTATGACGCAGATGTAAAGACGGTCCCTGAAGACGTCATTGACGAATTCCTGAAATACCGCTGGGGCGTTGCATAGCCCAAAGGGTATCACGAGATGTTCGAAATGCCCGTCACGAGTATTGAATGCCGTCTTCCACTTGTCTCCCTCTCGAATTCTGATAAGGTTGTAGGCTCCCTTAGGTCCAACTTGGAAAATACCTTGGCTCCCCGGAGTCGGTCGAAGAGCTCAGAGATCAGCGGTAGGGGATAGCGATTCTTCACTGTGATTTTGTTTAGCCCTCTGTAATCAATACACGGACGAAGTGAGACATCTTTTTTCTGTACGAAGAAGAACCCGGCACCGACTGGAGAGGAGGATTTGCGAATAAAGCCTTTCAGTAAATTTTCCTGAATATAGGCCGACATGGCCTGAGTCTCTGGCACGGACAGTGGGTAGACCCTTCCCCGCGGGGGGCTGGTTCTGGGGAGGAGGGCAATCGGGCAGTCATATGGCTGATGGGGCGGCAGCGTCTCAGCCTGTCACTCCGAGAATACGACCCCAAAATCTGGCAGGCCTGGCAGAGGCTTGAATGGCGACTGTGGAGAAGAGGTGGGCACCGGGCGTGGTGCCTCCAAACAGAGATCCTGGCACTCCGATCCCCAACGCAGGACCTCGCCTGTCTTCCAATCCAGCGTAGGGGCGTGACGATGCAGCCAGTGCAAGACCCCTACACGGAGGGACACTGGCCGGGTTACGAACTGAATGGAGTCGCTAAGGAGCTCCCCACTGACGGAAGAGATAAGCAGGGGCTTCTCCATATGGATCACTGGCAAGCGGTAACGGGACACCAAGGAGGCATGAATAAAGTTCCCGGCTGAGCCGAAGTCCAGTAAGGCAGAGACCCGAAACGATAGACCAGCATCCGTTGTTACCTCCACTGGCAACATGAACCGTGGAGAGGGAGAATTAGCACCTAGAGATGCCTCTCCTACGGCTCCTTGGTGCGAGCGTTTCCCGAGCGCTGGGGAAGCTGCGGACAGCTTCTGCGGAGATGGTCCGGACTGGCGCAGTAGAGGCAATGATTCTCCGCCCGATGTCGGGAAAGCTCTTGATCCGACAAGTAAGCCCGATCTACCTGCATGGGATCCTCGGTGGAGACCTGCGGGAGCGGCAGCGGAGACCTCTGGAACACAGGAGACAGACGAGGTAGTCGGCGAGGTTGTGCCGAGTCCTGTTTCTGGTGGAGCTCCTCCTGTCTCTCCATGAAACGCACATCTATGCGGGTGGCCAGGTGGATAAGTTCGCCCAGAGAAGATGGAAGATCTCTAGCTGCAAGTGCGTCCTAAAACCCTGCAAGACAGACCCTTTTTGAATGTGGCACAGAGGGTGGCATCATTCCAGGATAGCTCAGAAGCAAGGGTGCGGAACTGGACCGCATAGTCACCTACGGAGGAGTCCCCCTGACGAAGGTTCAGGAGCGCCGTCTCAGCAAAAGACACAAACACTGGCTCCTCAAAAACGCTGCGGAATTCAGTGAGGAAGGCCTGTAGGTCTACTGTCACAGGGTCATTCCGATCCCAGAGGGGGGTCACCCAGGCCAGGGCCCTTCCGGATAGCAAGCTCACCACAAACGCGACTTTTGACCTTTCCGTGGGGAATTGGTCGGCCATCAGCTCCACGTGCATGGAGCACTGGGTAATGAAACCTTTGCAAAGCTTCGGATCCCAGTCGAACTTGGTGGGTAATGGCAGACGAAGCTTCGGGCCCACGGTTGCCAGCGGGACGGCAGGAGGAGAAGGAACCACTGGCTAAGAAGACGGTTGCTGCTGCTGGGACACCAGGAGTTGTCGCATCATGGTGGACAGCTGGCCCAATTGCTGTGCCTGTTGCGCGATCTGCTGCGACTGCTGGGCCACAATGGTCGTAAGATCCGCAAGACTTGGCAGGGGCACCTGGGCAACGGCCGGGTTAGTGGATCCACTGGACCACCGCAAGCGGTGGCAACAACCGCGCCGAGGAGCGGAGTTTAAGTAGGTCCTGGTTTTCACCAGAGCCCCGGCTGCAAGCGGGATGGACCTGCGGCGGCGGGAGTCCTACCAGGTCGCTACCCCTGAAGCGGCGGAATGCGGTGGCGGCTGAGGTGCAGCGAGGTACAGAATCTTCAGACGAGAACCGTAGTCGTGAACAGGCAAGAAGGTCAGGGCGGGCAGCAAAGGTTCGGAGTCGGGAAAACGTAGCAAGAAGTCGGGTACACGGCAAGGCAAGAAGACACTTAGGAATGCTTTTTCTAAGGCACGGGGCAACATAGATCCAGCAAGGAAGTCCCGTGGACCGAACCAATAAATAGGGGCAGCGCCCGGCAATCAGCCAATTACCGGCGCGCTGGTCCTTTAAATTTACAAGAATGGGCGCGCGCGCCTCGGCTGGCAGAGGACGCGGACAGAGCAGGAACGTGGACTGGTAAGTAGTTAGAGCGAGTGCGCCCGCAGCTCGTCCCACGGCCAGTGGCGCTACCTGTCCCGGGTAGGAACCCCGGAGAGGGCGCACGGGTGCGCCTGCGGCCAGCGGGCCAGAGCGTGGCGCCACTTGCTACACAGATTTTATTATATGTGAACCGATTGCATTAATAACAGTGCTATGACAAGCCCACTTCAATGTCCCGAATCAGGGGGCGTACTTGGATAGACTCTTTTGGCCTGAAACCGAACCTACCGTAACTAGGCTAACTACAGGCCTGCAAACAGTTCCGGATTAGTTGTCATGCATGCGTTTGAACCGGGTGTACTTTGTGGTGGCCGGCAGTCATTTCTCTGAGGTGAGGGTCCCTTCTGTTGGAGCCAATATCCCAGATGTAGTCACTCCTCTCAGTCCCTGGATCCCACTGAATGTTCCTTTATTCATGGTGCTTTCCTTGCCAACAGCATCAATTCAGACAGCCAAACTCCTCTCTTTCGCAGGAGCTGCTCACAGTTCAGGAACTAACATAATCAGGCGAGCTGAGTCGATCCTCGCCAAACATTTGTCCTCTCCTGATCTTTCTGTGTCCTTCACTCTGTCCAAGATGACTGCTGCCTTGTGTCTGTTTGTCACATGTCTCAGTCTCTATTTTGTATAAACCAGATTCCGGAAACAGTGGCATCATGTGGGCAAACAACAGAATGCAACAGGTTATTTTACAATCATAAATTACACATATGATTTTACTGAATGAACACAATGAGGCTGTTCCACTATCCCACAACTGTTCACAAACGTTTGCCAACCAATCTGACTGAGCTAGAGCTATTTTGCAAAGATCAATGGGCAAAAATTCCAGCCTCTAGATATGCAAAGCTGGTTGAGACGTACCCAACAGATTGCAGCTATCATTGAAGCTTAAAGTAGTCCAAGAAAGTATTGACCTAGGAACATTGAGTACATATGCATACCACACTTTCAGTTTTTTAATTGAACACCTGCCACTAACAGCAGTGACTGTCGCCAGCTCCTATCCTGTAGCATCTAAATGAGTACTGGGGACCATTACTCCTTCTGATAGGGATATTAAAAGTTAAAAAAAAAAAAAACTCTTTTGCCATTTTACAAATAAAAGGATAAAAAATGTGCACATACTTGGTATCACCATGTCCATAAAAGTAAAATTGTGAGGTTTTTTGTCATTTTACATCTCCTTAAGATTGGAATAAAAAGTGATCAGAAGTCATGTGTATTCCAAAATGGTACCAATAAAAACTATATTTCAACCTGCAAAAAGTGAGCCCTCACTCAGCTCCATAGGTGGAAAAACAAAAAAGTTATTGGTCACAGAAAATAATGCTGAAGTACAAATTTAAGAGATGTTTTTTTTTTTTTTTAAGTGCTAAAACATAATGAAAACCCTACACAGAATCATAATGACTTGCAGAAAACAAATGACAGTGAATGCCATAAAAACCAAACCCCCACAAATATGGCGGAAGTGCTTTTTTCACATTTCACTTACAATTTTTTCTGTTTTCCAGCACACTGTGTGGTATGGTCAATGACACATCTTCTCTCCAGCAAAATTAAGCCCTTATATGTCTATGTTAATGGGAAAATAAAAAAAGTTATGATGTTTGGAAGGCAGAGAGGAATAAAAATGAAGAGCCTTGGGGGGGCGTGGCCTGCCATGGTGCTGGAAGGACACACATAAAAGAGTTGCTCTTAGGCACACCGCTAAATTGGGGCTAAATTACCTTATAATGGGTCCAAAGAAGGGCAAACAGAAGAGTAAAGCCTCCTCGGAGCTCCTGGAAGACTGCGTGCCTATCTCTAACTTCTTCGCTCTACTAGCTGAGCTGCAGCCCGCCTCAAGAGACCAGTCACAGGAGCGGGAGCCATCTTTGGAGCGATCGGTGCAGGAGAGACTGCCGTCTGACAGCCTGGAACCCCGGGAGATGCCGAGTGCACAGGAGTCTCTGGTGCCGCAGCAAGCCCGGACGAAGTCCCGCTGCGATCCTGCAGATGCCAGAGGAGAAGAGAGGAACCGAAGGCAGAATAAGGTGACAGCGGCAAGCGGAGACGGAGATCCTGCATACCATGCGCCGCCGCAGCACCACAGAGAGGATGCGCCTCACACGCCTGACAGCCTGGAACCCCGGGAGATGCAGAGTGCACAGGAGTCTCTGGTGCCGCAGCAAGCCCGGACGAAGTCCCGCTGCGATCCTGCAAACGCCGGAGTGGAAGAGAGGAATCGGAGGCAGGACGCGGTGAGCGGAGACAGGGACCCTGAATACCACGCGCGGCAGCTCCACAGGGAGAATGCGCCCCACACGCGGTCCCCACGACACAGCACGCCACATGGAGGCTCTGCTCCGGCCGCACCAGTAGCTTCGGGACTGAGTACCTCAGGTACACCACAGCTGCAGGCAGACAGAGGGGTTTAGTGGTTGCAGGGATGGACAGCCAGGTCAGAGGCTCCATGACACCCACACAGCGCCAGAAGGGCGCTGTATTAGACCTGCTTCATATTGTCAGAGACCAGGGGATAAACAGGGGTGTTTGCTCCCCCTCCCCCACTGCTGCTGACCCCACTCCAGAGCCTCTAGAAGCTAGCAGACTGAACCCCCGTTAATCAACTCCCAGGGCTCCTCAGGTCACCCTCTTGTCAGCACACACTGCATAATCCCACCAGCGCCTGGTTACAGGCAGAGGAATCCGACTCAATGCCCTCTCCTACCAACTCTGAGGATACAGAGCCACTCTCATCCTAGCATGCACATTCCAGTGGCAGAAGCTTTATTAACCCTTCAAAGCCATCCAGAACTACAGGCTCTCCTCTCCTTGTTGCCCGCGAAAAGCGACTTATCGGCTTTAGCACAAGATCTTAAACACGTTTGGCGTAGACAGACACCTTCAATACAAACACTGGAAAAAATGTTAAAACACAGGCACAACTGAGAAAAAAAACTTTATTTAAATAAACATTCCCTGACACCAGCCCTTGTTGACCTTTTTTAAAGAAATGGATGAAATGTTGGTCTGACGTAGCGTAACAAATCTGTTGTAGTCTAAAAGGGGAAACCTGTAAAAAAAAAAAAAAAAAACACTATACTAACATATAATAGGTGTTACAGGTGCTCCTTGTACCTCCGGGTCCCCCGCGCCTACCTTGGCAAGTGGTGCTGCATGTTGGGGTGCAAGTACACTCACTGTCCCTTTCCCCTCATCACTTACTCACCTCTCCTCACCCAATTACCGTCAGAGACTGCGAACAGAGTAACTGACGGGCGCTGACCCTATATTACCCAGCTTCCCCCGATCCCCCCGACAGATCCATAGTGACTTGTGCCTATCAAGAAGGAGTTATCTTAGTGTTCCTTGTCTATACAGTGTACTAGATCTACTAGCTTCCGTCCCTTGTCCACGAACCTTGCTACCTGCTCTGATCTTCCTGCCTATGCCTGATAATGAGCCTTCTCTACCACTTGGCACTCATCAAGAAGAGTGATAACCCCAGTTTGCCTCTGCACCCATCTTGTCTTGACCAGACACCGACAATCCCTTCTTCCTAGAGGTTGATGCCTCTTCTGTGGGAGCTGGAGCAGTCCTTATGAAGAAGAGTCCGAAAGGTAAGACCATCATGTAAGGGATAGAGACCTACTGATCATGAAATTTGCCTTGGAAGAGTGGCGTCACTTCCTGAAGGGGGCTTGTCATCCAGTCAATATATATACCGACCAGAAAAATCTCTTGTACCTTCAAACGGCTAAACGTCTAAATCCACAGCAAGCCAGGTGGTCCCTCTTCTTCTCCTGGTTCAATTTCTTGATCCACTTTCAACCTACAGACAAGAACATCAAGACTGCGCCCTGCATGTAGGGACCCTGCTTCCTAGGATGCCGTGCGCCATTTCTGTGAAATCTAAAGGGCCAGCGTGCTGGTAAATAGATAATTGCCAGGCGGCGACCCTGTAGTGCCCAGCTTCCCCTGACCTTCCCGCCAAATCCATAGTGCCTTGTGCCTATCGGGAATGGCTTATATTAGTGTTCCTTGTATATACTGTGTACCAGATATACTTGCTTCCATCCCTTGACCCCAAAACTTGCCTGCCTAGATCTTCCTTCCTGTCCCCGACTACTTCTCTGCGATTTTGTACTGCACTGCACCTCGGCCGCCACCACAAGCAAGTCGCATCAGGGGTAGTGACCTGGGGGTCGCCTGCCGCAGCAAGCCCGTCCCGCCGCTCTGGTGAAAACCAGTGGCCCCTTAGACTCTGTTCCCTGGTGCGGCTCACACCATTGCTTGTGGTGGCTACCTTCAGTCGTTATAATAGGCTGGATAAGCTATCTAGCACCCGGGAAAGATAGGTGACATTGCCTAGAAAAGCTGAATGTCAGCTGTAACAGCTGGACAACCTATTCAGTACCTGGAAAAGCTGGGTCACATCCCTTACAGCAGGCACCCAGGAACATTTTTCATTGCAGATTGGTGTACCAAAGTTGCCTATTAGTTAGGCAGGTTCTGTTGTGTATGAGATGGGCAACAAAGTCGAGTGGCTACATCTCGGTCATAAATTGAGGATATGGCATAGAGTGGTAGAAGAGAGTCAGAGAAAGTGGGAGTATCAAGACTTCAAAGGTCCCCCTGAAAGTGTAGTAGTTTGTGGTCTGGACGCACTGTTGGATTTGATATGGACATTGAGACCTGAACATAGAATATATCCAATATAATCCACAGATCACAGCAGGATGGCATCTGGGTGTGTGAAGACAGTTGTATCCTAAACAGGTTCTACATGGAAGAAACCAGGATGGAACAGATAATAATGGGATGCAAGGACAATTATCCAGCTTGTCAACAACGACTTTTGTTTCCTCAATGGCAGTTGCTTCCAGTTGATCAACAGAAACTATGGTTCACTATGTGATGGCAACAGAGAGTAAATAAGCTTGGGGTAATATCCCATTGTCTTGGGCCCATGGACTGTTTATTGCAGGGGCGTCGCTAGGCAGTAATGTTCGGGGCACAAGCCCCGAATAGCCCTGCCTGTGCCCCGAACCTCAGATCGTCGGCAGCTGCATGTCTCTCCTGGACGCACATGCAGCTCAGGGTTGTACATAAGAGACTGCGGGGAGGCAGGGAGACTGCCCGGGGTGTCTGGCGCTTAGGAGGGGGAGGGGGCCGGCCCGCCAATCAGTTTAAGGGTTCCCGACTCCCGTGCACTGAAACCATGTCCAGCACAAGAGTCGGAAGTTCACCTTTTACAGCTAGTGGAGGCCCCCAGCCCCCTGCCCCTGGCCCCGGCTGCCCCCCCCTTTTTGCTCCCGGGGTCCCCCAACCCTTCCTGCCTGCAGCCCACAAGGGTTTTTTTGTTAGGGGGGTTTAAACCCCCGAAGTTCCACAGGTTTCCCGTATCCCTGAAAGGTCCAAAATGGTGAGTAGCCTCACTGTAAGAGACCCCAAAGTAAAATGTATAATAGGGGAAACAACATGAAAGTTTAAAATAAATGTAAAAAATGTCTGTGATTTATTTCCTTTTTTGTTTTGTGTTTTCAGGGGGGTGTATGTCTAAATTTTTTGTAAAGTGTTTGAAAGTGTGTGTTTGCTATAATTTTAGTTTTTATGTTTATTCTGTGTGTGTATGGTTTATACATTTTGTTTGTGTATGCATGTGTGTGTATGTCCCCTTCTTGTGGGTGTTTGTGGATGCTTTTGTGTGGTTGAATTGGGGGGGTATGGGCATATAAATGTTTGTGTAATTTCTGTGGTTTTTTTGGGTTTCCTTGGGGGGTTTGTGTCTTTTAAAATTGGGGGGGATGTGTTTTCGTGGGGGTAGGGGTTTAATTTGGGGGAAGTGGGGAAAATGTTTGTGGGGGGGCATGTGGGGGTGGGGATTGGGAGGGGTGTTGGGGGTTAATTTTGTGGGTATGGTTTTTGGTTTTGGGTAAAAACATGTGTTTGATGTGTATGTCATTTCATGTGTGTTTGCCCTGTGGTTTGTCTTTTTCATATGTGTGTATGTCTATAATTTGTGTGTAATTTTCTTTTCATGTGTGTGTAAAGTGTATTCTGTTTTGTATGTGTTATACATGGTGAATTTTGTTTGCTGTGTGTGTTTGTTATGTTTGTTGGGGTATGGGCTATGTTGTGTGTGTTTTTTCCTTTTACCTTTTTGTATGTTTTTATAAAATTTTGTTTTTAAATGAAGGGGTATGTGATTTCATGGGTGTTTTGGGATTAAAATGGGTGTTTTGTGAGGGTTTTACATGTGTGTGTATGTGTATTTCATGTGTGTGTTGCCATGGTTTGTTTAATTTTGGGGTGTATGTGAATTTCTTTTGTGTTTGTGTATTCTGTGTGTGTGTTTGTAAGTGTGTGTGCATATGTTTTTTATGAAAATTTTGAAGGGGATGTTGTACCAAAAATAAAAAATATCAAACCCCATTCCCCGTGACTTTTAAAACCCTTTAATTCCCGCCCTTTTTTGTAAAAATTTAAAGTTAACACATGTAAACTTTTTAATTTTATGAGAATTTTTTATTTGAATTGTTTTTTTATACCTGTATTTTTTAGGGTTGCCTATTTTTTTAGCTGGGTTGCAGAAAAAGGATAGGCTAGGGGTTTACATGGCGGGAAATGCGGGTTCATTTTGCCGGTTTTTTTTGCCCCCATTTTAAAAACAAACCCAAAGTGCCCCACAATTATTTGGGAATCCAAAAGCTCCCCCCATAGGAACTAGGAAAATTTCATCTTTTCTCCTCCCATTTCAATAAAGATCGTAGGGACCCCCTGGGGAGAGAAGGGGGCAGGTAAAATTTTCGTGGCGCTTAAGCGCCCCTGTTTAATTTTTAAATGAATGGAGCAGGTCCCCCTGAAAAAACGACCCTTTTCCCAAAAAGCAAGCCCCTACAAAGGCGTGTAGGGTAAATGCCCCGGAAATAAAACCAAAGTGAACATGGGCCCCAAGGGTATGTTAAACAGCGTTCCCGTGACAACGTTTTAAGGCCCCCCCCCAATTTCCCCTTTCAAAATTTTTCCCCCCGTGGCAGGTCAAATTAAATTTTTTTGGGGGGGTTCTGGGTTCCGGGGGAAAAAAAAACCCCGTAAAAAGAGCCCCCCAACCCCCTATGATTTTTTCCCCTAAAATTTTTGGGGCGCACTTTGGACGCCTTATCAGCGTTTTGCCCAAAAATACCCCCGTTTAAAGTTCAAAACCCCCGTAAAAGTTGGTCTGTAGTTCGGCGGGGTAAATTTGGCCCAAATTTTCCCCCGACATATGGGCCCACATTATGGTTAAATTTATAGGTCTCAATGAGAGCTAGGGAAATTTAAACCCTTTAGAGAATAAATATCAGAGGGGGCGCGTGGTTTTCCGGGTTTTTTTTTCTGTAAAAAAAAAACATGCTTCGTTTTAACCCAAAGTGGGTGAAACCCCCGCTGTGTGAAACTCCCGCTTTATGGAAAAAAATTAAAAAAACAAAGGGCCCCCGGGGCCCCGGTTTTTTTGGGCCCTAGAAAGCCTGGTTTTTTTGGAATGCTATTGACTGTTTTTTTTTGGTGACAAAAACATCAGGCCTTTAAATTTGGGTCTTCAGGGGGCTTTTTAAATAAACAGCGCCCTCATCCCGGAATTGAAGAAAAATCCAACAAAATTTAAAGGATTTTGGATAACTGGAAGATGAAATTGGAAAAGAACAACCTAAAGAAGGGGTGGAAAAATATCCCGGAATAAGGGGGGAATTTGTGGGGGATTGGGGAAGGGTGGATTTTGGTTTTGTTCGTAGGGGTTTTCAAGGCCAAAAATTTGGTAGTAGGAGGTTTGTAGGTTGGTATATTGTTTGTTTGTATGTAGGGAAAATTTTGGTTTGATGTTTTGTTATGTTAGATAGTAAATTTTTGTTTAATTTCTTTTTGTTTTTCCCCCTTGTAAAAAGGGCATTGAAAGGTTTAAAGGGTTTTGCCATTTAATCTTTTTAAATTTGCCGGGGCTTTATTTTATAATTGGAAATAAAAAACCAAAAATCTTTCGTTTAAAACTTTTGACTCCTTTCATTTTTTGCTAGACGGGTGGGAGACCCAAATATTGATAATAACCACTTATTACACGCACAGTTTAAGAGAAGAGGGAAGAAAACATAAGCAGATTGTGATCATTTGGGAAAGAGAAGAGTTGTAAAGTTAGATAGGAATAAGGCATGCTAACAGCACAAGAACACCGTTGGATTTTTGGGGTTTCAGTATTTTGAATCCACCGAAAATCCAACAGTACACTGTGCTGCATAGACAGCAATGAAAAACCCATACCGTAGTCTATACAGCACAAGTTTTTTAGTGATGAGTTTAAAATCATTTTGCATAATCCGTGGGACTCCGTTGGAATGACGTTGGATTCTCGTACATTCAATTGTACGGGTCGATGGCAAATACAAAAACTGGCCATGTTTTTGTGCAAATCTGTGCCAAAACAGCTGAAAACAAGGCCCTGTGTGTGTCCCTCGTGGGGTTGGTGAAAAGACATGTGAGAGGACGAGGGAGGAAAAAAAGCGTGACAGTTTGGGGGCCCGAATGGCACTGTCAATGGAATGTTAAAGTGAGGGTAGGGGAATTTTAAAATTTTATGAAAAGTGCAGAAGCCAGGCGGTGAAGTAGTCGAAAAAGGTGATGACATGGCCTGGTGGTTTACATATGACAGCCACTTCAAAAAAATGATTCTTGAAATATGAGGCTTTTTCACCCTAACCTCTCAACTTTTTCGGGCGTACCAGCGCTGGACTGCACACGAAAAAGGTTTTAAAAATTAAGTCTGTTTAATTTCACATGAGGAAGAGGTTTTGTCGTAAGCACTTCATCTAGTTCCACACTGAGCAACAGAAATAAAACCGTTTAAAAACATTTTTTAAAAAAAAACCGCCAGGGTGTGCACGTGTTTTTGCACGTGTCCTCTCCCGGATTCTCATACATAGCCCCAAAACCAAGTTATCCTTAAAAAATAAATCAATGTATTTACATAAAAAAAAAGTGCAAAATTTTCAATTAATAAACCATATTAAAAATATTATACTCTCAATATACTACTTAAAATAAAATAATTGTTTGTAATTCTTACTACTCCCCCTAATGGCCCCTTCCTATACGCCATTCAAATCCCTGATAATTTTAAAATTTTGTTACTATTTTAACGAATTTGAAACTCTTTGTTGTAAACAAAATTGAAACAGTTACTCTTTTCACTGTTTCTTTAAAAAGAAAATGTTGTTAATTGCCCAAGTTAATCCAATGTAAGTATTTTCCAAATATATAATTTAGTATCTGTTATGTTCAATTCATTACTTCATTTGCCCGTAGGATTTAGCATTGAATCGATAAATCCATAATTTCTTTTAAAAGGGTTAAAAACCTGTTATTTATATATCCGGGTACTTTTGTCATTTGAAAATTTTAAATTTAATTTTTCTCACCATTGTGGCCTCTGCAATATGACGAAGACTATGTGTTGATACTTTTTTCTTATATTTTAAAAAGGTGGCTATTCATTCTTTTTTTTAATTTGTTTGTGGGTCCGACCATGTTTGTTTTTTTCGGGCTTCTAGTGTATATCCCTTTTAGTATTACAGTTTTTAAATTTTGTTGTTGTAAATAATTTTTGTTGTTGTGGAACAAAAAAAAGGGGTTCCATTTAAAAAAATTGAATGTTAGACACTGTTTTCTATTACATTTGAGCTCCCATTTTTTTTTTCTTTAGTGCTTCCCGATTTCTTAGTTGATGAATGTTACTAGGATTTTAATCTCCTTCACCGATGTAGCTTCGAAAATTTTTGCTGGGGGCCGGGGTAAACTGTTTTTTTTAAAAAGGGGTCATTTAAGAATTGGCCAATATTTTTTTGGATAGATCTAAATTTGGAGTGAGAGGGTATGTATCCGTTAACAAATTTTGGGGAATTATTGAATTTTTCCCTTTTTTTTTATTTTTTAAAATTTTGTCTCTTTTTCTGATTGATAAGTTGTTCCCAATTATTTTTTTTGCAGGGTTAATTGTGTTAGTTAATGTCTTTTTTAGAGATTGCTTGATTAGCCCTTTGGATAGTGTTTATGCTCAAGTCTGTCCCTAATGTTTTTGCTTGCTTGTGGAAAAAAGTAGTCTTTTTCAATTTTTTCTAAACCAATTAAGGCCAAAAAATTATTTTTTTTG
>JAODAL010059385.1:0-21513 GCA_025379985.1 Phyllomedusa bahiana
AATACACCTCAGCCACTGCAGAACATCATTATACAGACCTCAGCTGCTGCAGAACCTCATAACAGACCTCAGCTGCTGCAGAACATCATAATACACCTCAGCTGCTGCAAAACATCATAATGCACCTCAGCTACTGCAGAACATCATTATACAGACCTCAGCTACTACAGAACATAATACACCTCAGCTGCTGAAGAAGTTCATAATATGATGTTAGTTGTGCTATTATCAAAATTTACAGAAAAATGGGACATGATTTAATGAAAATCACAAAATTTCAGCCATACTCACAACACAATGACTGGACAAAAAACCATAACCCCGGTAGATGAAAAATCTAATCTTGTTAGAGATAAAGACTGTGCTCCGTCCGACCATTGTGACGTCACTCCCTGCTTTCAGTCTAATCAGGAAGGGAAATATGGACGGTAGCCTTGAGACACTTGTGTGCACTCAGAGCAGATAAATCTCTCTTATCTCCTGACCAGGAAACTATCAAAAGAGCAATGGGGCACAGTTATCAAGGCAGTTTCACCAGAATTCTGGCACAATTTGCGGCAAAAAATAACGTCGTACATACTTTACACCACATTTACTATGTGTTTTAGACAGTTTTCAGACACTTCTGCGCCTCGTCTGACAAAGGGGCTTGGCCTCTTTAAAAGGGTGTGGCTTCACTGGAAATGGGGTGTTGCTTAACATGCACCAAAATGTGACAGAATTTTGTCGTTAGTTAGTGACGTAAAAGTACGTCAACTAAATGGCGGCACTAAGTTAGACTAGACAGTTCTAACCTGCGCCAGATTTATCAACACTGTGCTACATGTGGCACGTTGTAAAACTGTCTGGTCTAACTTAAAACTTTCCTAAAGTTAGACACTATAGATAACTGTGCCCCATTGTATTTAGTAAATGTCTTCATTTACTGTTCCCTACATGTTGAAAGCTAATCTTTGTAGTGAGAAAACCCCTTTAAGGGAGACTTATATGGAACTAGGTGCATAAAAGTGCATTTTCACATGTATTTTTCAGTGTCAAATGCTCCTGGATGTATGAAAGTGTTTTTTGTGTGTTCATAAATGGTGTCTAAAGTCCCCACCCCTCGCCTGTGTGTTTGGCGCATTACGGAATTTAGGCGCATTAATAATGCCCCAAACATGTATAAAGGCTATAGATAGGCTGGAAATAAGAGAAGTCATTATAATAGCATGTCAGTGATAGAAACTATGGGACTGATCCTGCTTGGAGGACCACAGGTCCCAGCAATACCTGTGCTGTGCTGGCTCTTGCTGCTGTAGAATAAAGGGTGAGAGCAGCAAAAATACATTTCAAATTTAATGTAGTAAAGATTTGAAATATAAAAATCTGAACAACATCATCAGTGGTTATTTAATGTAAAATTAGTTTTAGATTCTATTAAATTTAAATACAGGCAGTCCCCGACTTACATCGTTCCGATTTACATACTTCCCCTAGTTACAAACGGAGACTTATGGGGCGTGGCTGACATTCAACACTGAGTCACGCCCCATGATAACCAAGTGCCAGCATGCCACAGCTGCACATGATATACAGAACGTTAGCTGAAATCTTCTAAAAAAAGGCACAGACACCAAAACAAATGTAAAAACCCTTCCCTGCACTATCCAAAACGAAAAAAAAAACTTTTGTGCTGGAATTACATTTAATAAATATACCATCCGACTGCATACAATTTCAACTTAAAGGGGTTTTTCCAGGAGGGCCTTTAAAATCTGCTAAGAACAAATGTAAACAACCACAAGCGAGAAGAGAAGACACAGCCAGAGCACAGAGCCGTGCATAAGGGTCGGGAAAGTTCACTAAAATAATCAAACTATAATTGTGATTCTGTATACAAAAGAAAACAGCTGTCCACACACTTCTTCTTTTCTCTGTCATCAGAAAAACAGGATCTACCAGTAATCCACAACAACTATTTTATTCGTATACAAAAAAACATATTTCTCCCCGGTGCTTTTGAAAGCTTCTGCAAGCCAGCCTCATCAAAAAGAAGTTTTCCTGCTCAAGCCCACCGCGCTCTTGTCGGGAAACGTACTAGTAAACTTTAAGTAACTAAGGGCAGGTAAGGCACATGCGCCCTCAACTGCAATTTTTGAATCACATATATTTAAAAAATGATTTAAAACCCATTTTGGGGGGAACCCCGTCAACATTACATGGGGGGCAAAACCCCTTTTTGAACAAACTACAGCCCCCTACCTTTTCGAAACCCAGGGACTCCCTGTAAAATTTTATAGGAAAATTTTTATATTTTGGGATAATTAAATAATTTTTTATTTAAATTTTTATATGATAAAAAATTTTTTTAAATTTAAATAAAAAAAAATTTTATACAGTTTAAAAATTATTAAAATTTCTTTTTTTTAAATTGTACTGGTAAAGTTGAAAAAATTTTGGGAAACATTTTTTCCCTTATAGAAAATCTATCTCCACCCGGGACTCCTCAGCCCTCAGGCAAGCACATTGAGATAGGTCCTTTTTCTGTCCGAGCAGTAAGGGCGCCGGGTTTTTGCCGAACCACTTTCATTTTAGGGGGCCCTAATATTACGAGTTTTGGTGCACCCCCCCCCCCCCGGGAACCCCCCCTCATTTTTGGGGTGCTTTAAAAAGTTTTTTAATTTTTCAACTTTTCCCTAGCACATTCATTAGGGGTTTTAAGACATCGTACCCCCGCTCACTTGGTGCTTGCACACCAAAAAAGGTGAAAAACCCCTATCAAAAAAATTCCCCCGAGATCTTCCCCGCATGGCCCGGTTTTGGGGTTTGGCAGCCCAGCATTCGAGCAGTGAGATTTCCCCCTTTTACCTTCTTACACTTTGCATCGAGGACTCTCTCATACAAAACACAATACAACAGCCCCCTGATTTAAACACCTTTCCCCCATTTAACATTTTTCTCCTAGTTAAAAAGGAAAACTTTGGGGCTTTCTGGCACTTGAAAATTTCCCAAAGTACACAGAAATTTTATTTGCTGTGGAATGACAACTCCACATGCCAAAGAAAGCACATGAGATGAAAACGGGTGAAATCTTTTTAACGGGGGCACAACACGAAAAAAAAGTAAACAACCCCCCCTTTCCTATCCAAAACAAAAAATTTTTTAAAATGCGGGTTTAACTTTTAAAAAAAATATATTGTTCTAAATTTTACATACAAATTTAACTTAAAAGGGGTTGCTCCTCCCTTATTCATCTACCTCAGCCCCTTTTTTTCTGGTTTCTTTTTGGGCTTCAGGGATGTGCTTACGGGCTTCTACTAGGCTGCAGTAAAAGCCGGGCCCTTGTAAAAGCAACCATGCTGACACAAATCGGGAAAGAGATTGAACAGGTCTGTAGATATACAACCATTTGCTGGCAGCCAAACCGGGATAGATAAAACGGGTCGGGACTTTTTGGCACCTGAGGACTGTCAGCCCAAAAAAAGGGGGGGAAAACCTGGGAATGGGTTTAGGATACTGTTAATTCACACAAAAATTGAAAAATTGGCTTTTTTTTGTAAGATTTTTAACAAAAAAAGCAGCAATCCTTGTAGTGAAAACGACCCCTTTAAAGGGTACAAAACCAACACCCCCTAACCCTTTCGAAACCAGGGGACTGGGGCCCGTAAAGGAAAAAAACGCCAGATTTTTTTCGATGTAAGACAATGGGGCAGCGCTGGAACACCTCAGCGGGTGAACAGCAATTTAAACTAAAATCTGTTTTTTTCCCAAGTCTCATTTTCATTTTGCTGAACAGAGGTTCCAAAAAAAAGAGAAAAGGGAGCCTCGGGTTCACAGAAAATGGGGTCAAAACGCAGATGGGGTTTTTTTTCGGGTTTTTTGGGGCCGCGGGCAGAAAACCCTTAAAATTAAATCTAAACCCAGCGGATTTGAAAACCCAGCCCTTTTTAAGCCTTTGCTAACGATCCAATTGCCGGCTCTTGTAGTAATAAAGCGCATTGTGTTTTATATATGTCATAGGCTCCTCAATAAGAGTGAATGCTCTACACCGGCCCCTGGGCAACGGGGGGAGTAGTCACCCCTGCTGATCGTTTTGGTTTTTTTTAAAAATGGATACAATTTTTGGGCCCCCAATGTTTTCATTTGAACCCTCAGGAGGACGAACCTGGAAAGCAGCCCATCACTTATTTTGACCCCTTTTACTTTTGACCCTCCACAGGGGCGCAAAGATGATGAAAGTCATAGGGGGGACAATTTTCTTTATGGGTATAAAGGTGTTTAACAGGCGGGGGTGTGCACAAAAGTGCCCCCGCCCCCTGTGATGGGGGTTTTTGGGCGATTTATCAGAGTTTTCAAAAAGGGAGGGTTTTAACCCTACCCGGGTAAAGGGGGCCCCCCAAGCCACAGATGTCACTGCAAAACCCCGGGAAAACCCAATGTGTAAGGGGCCCTGGACAGACAATGGGCACGCACCTCTTTCCTTTAAACCCACGAAAATGGGGGCCCTGGGGCAGACAGATGTCCTGCACCTCTGCAACCCTACGTGTATAGAGCCCTGGAGCAGCGGGATGTCACTGCACCCTGCTAACCCTACTTTTTATGGGCCCAGGAAAAACAATATCACTGCACCTCTTTCTAACCCAAATGTCATAGGGGCCCCCAGCAGACGGATTCACTGCACCTCGCTAACCCTACTGGTTGGGGCCCCCCCGGGGCAGACGGATGTCACGGGAAACCCTGCAACCCTACGGTTTAAAGGGGGCCCCCCAGCAGAAAAGGTGTCCCCGCACCTCTGATAACCCTACTGTGTAAGGGGCCCCGGAGTAGACAGTGTCCCCTGCCCCCTCTGCTAACCCTACTGGTAGGGCCCCGGACAGACGGAAGCCACTGCACCTCTGCTAACCCTTCTGTGTATGGGTCCCCGGAGCAGACCGGGTGTCACACACCTCCGGGTAACCCTAAATGTGTATGGGGCCCCGGGGCAAAGATGTCCCCTGCACCTTTTGCTAAACCCCCACTGCTTTTGGGGCCCCGGACCCACAGATGTCACTTGCAAACCCCTGCGAAAACCCCACAAGGGAAAAGGGGGGCCCCCCCCCAAAACAGAGAGATGTTTTAAATGCCCCACTGCAAACCCACTGTGTATGGAGAAACCCCGGGGCAGACGGAAGTCCCCTGCACCTCTGCTAAACCCCACTGGTAAAGGGGCCCTGGAGCAGACGGATGTCCTGCACCCTCTGCTAAAACCCCCCCCGTTTAAAGGGGCCCCCCGGGGCAGAAAGGATGTCCCCTGCACCTCTGCTAACCCTACAGTGTATGGGGCCCCCCAAGCAGAGAGATGGGCACCCGGCCCCCCTGCTAACCCTACTGTGTATGGGGGTGGGCAGACTGATGTTTACCCGCAAACCCCTGCAAAACCCCACTGTGTTGGGGGTTTCCCGGGAAACAGACGGATGTCACTGCACCCCTAACCCAATGTGTATGGGGCCCCGGAGCCCGACTGATTTTCACTGCAAACCCCTGCTAACCCTACTGTTAAAGGGGTCCTGAAAACAGACCCAATGTCCCTGCACCCCTGCTAACCCTACTGTGTATAGGGGCCCCCGAGCAGACGGGGTTTTCCTTTCACCTCTGCTAACCCATTGGGTATTGGGGCCCTGGGGCAAGAGGGGTCAAATGCACCCCTGCTAACCCTCGGGGTATGGAGCCCCGGAGCAGACGGGTGCCTGCACCTCTGGGAAAAAATACTGTGTATGGGGCCCCGGGGCAGACGGAATTTTCAACTGCCTTTTGTTTAAACCCAAACTGCATCATAAGAATAAACTCTAGTTTTCATGGCAATATAGGAATTGGAGCTTCACTAATTAATAAAGGGTTATCTTCTCCGATGAGTCATGTTTAGTGCTTCATCAAACATGTTAGCATGTCAAATGATAAACATCAGAGAACAAACACTCTGCAACCATTGCTGGAAGAACACAAGCTGGTGGTGGCAGTGTTATGGTCTATCTATCATAATACTATGTCATGGTCTATCTATCTATCTATCTCATATCTATCTATCTCATATCTATCTATCTATCTATCTTTCTTTCTAACTATCTTCCCACCCTACAGATACAGTACCGTATGACTGCACCTACAGCAGGTGACTCTTGCACTCTAGCTCTTGATTTCTGTCCCTCTTTATCTGCCTTTTGCCCTGAAAAGAAGCACTAGGCCTGCTGTGCCCAGGGGCCCCCATGTCCATGTGCCCATCGAGGGTATACGCTGGTATACCTGTGAGCCAGTCCAAGCCTGGGGGTTAGTGATCAGAGCAACTGAACTTCTTTCCCAACTTGCTGTGATACCCACAAAGAGGCTTCCCACAGCCACCAGCAGGGGAAGCTCTTCGCATACAGAGGCATTGGATGCTGTCTGTCTGTATCCATATGCAGTTGGGTCCTGCTAGTGATGTATACCCACTGCCACTACTCTGCAATGACATTTCTGCTGCCCCAATAATAGGTCTTTGTTGCCTCCGTAATGTTCTCCCCCGTCTTGTTGACATCCGACTGTAAACACCGAGGATCAGGCGCCGTTCTTTCAATTTCTATTCAATTGTTGATACATTTATTAACAAAAGGAACGGCGTAATGATACTGCGGCGTTCGCATGGCTGTGCGGTTTTGTTGATGGTTTCACTCCTTTGCCCAGTGATATTATATTGACGACAACAGCAAATTCAATGATTCCTGGCACTCGACTACTATTCCATTGCTTTCCCTCAGACTGCACTTGTTTCAATCCCATAATCATTAGCTACTTTGGTATTCAAATGTTGCTCTAGAAAGGCTGAATAACCTTTAATGTCGGCTTTTTAAGCATGTCTTTAGGAAAGGGCTGTCGACGAGAAAATGCAAGAGTAATTTCATCTGATTGTAGCATGTCAGTTTCCAGCTGAATTGCTTCAAAGAAAATTACACTGGTGTTCTAACGAATACCTGCAAGAACGAGAGGCCGCAAATTATATATGATAATCCGCGCGATCACTTTGCTATTGACGAGGATTCATTTTACGTTATTGACAATGGATCTGTTCGTATTCATATAATGGAAGACTTAACGCTTCCCAGGACGCGCGGTGCGAGGAGCCAAAGAATTCTTGTTTTAAGGGCTAAAAAAAATTTGTTATTCACATAATAATGGGGGCAACCAAAACGAGGCTACAATAGCAGCTACAGATACCGTATACACTCGAGTATAAGCCGATCCGAATATAAGCCGAGGAACCTACTTTTGCCACAAAAAACTGGGAAAACGTATTGACTCGAGTATAAGCCCAGGGTGGAAAATGCAACTGGTAAATTAAAAAAAATTAAAATGGATACCAATTTTATATAGGCAGGTATAGGCTATTTAATGTCCCCCATATTCAGATATAGGCAGTTTAATGTTCCCCATAGGCAGGTCTAGGCATTTTAATGTCCCCTATAGGTAGGTATAGGCAGATAGAGGCAGGTCTAGGCAGTTTAATGTCCTCTATAGGTAGGTATAGGCACATAGAGGCAGGTATAGGCAGTTTAATGTCCCCCATAAGCAGATATAGGCAGGTATATGTCCCCGATAGGCAGGTATAGGCAGTTTAATTCCCCCCATAGGCAGGTATAGGCAGTTTATTGCCCACCAAAGGCAGGTATATGTCCCCCATCGGCAGGTATAGGAATTTTAATGTCCCCCATAGGTGGGTAAAGGCAGTTAAATGTCCCCCATAGGCAGGTATAGGCAGTTTAATGTCCCCCATAGGCAGGTAAAGGCAGTTTAATGTCCCCAATAGGCAGGTATATGCAGTTTAATGTCCCCCATAGGCAGGTATAGGCAGTTTAATTCCCCCCATAGGCAGGTAGAGGCAATTTAATGCCCCACATAGGCAGGTATAGGCAGTTTAATGTCACCTATAGGCAGGTATATGTCCCCCATAGGCAGGTATAGGCAGTTTAATGTCCCCTAGAGACAGGTATAGGCAGTTTTTTGTCCCCTATATACAGGTATAGGCAGGTATATGTCCCCCATAGGCAGGTATAGGCAGTTTAATGTCCCCTATAGGAAGGTATAGGCAGGGTTTCCATTTCAGCATTAAAAAATAAAAAATACAAGTACTCACCTTTCTCCCCTGCTGCTCCCATGCGCTCCATTGTCTTCCTGGCACAGGGGGCGTGATGTCATCAGGCCACGCAGGCAGTGTGATGATATAGCCTGTGCTAAATTATCACCATAGACATCAATGATAAATGGATAGGGTATGTATGCCATCATTGTTTGATAGGTGGAGGTCCCACTTCTGGGACCCGCACTTATCTGGAGAATGGACTCTAAATTTTGAATAGAGAGGTGGTTTTAATGGGAGTTCTGAGTATGAAATTTTCAGTCCAGAGTAACTTCTGCTGTGATGTCTAATCTAACATTAATTCCTGTTGCTTTAATGTCGCCAATGTTATGGTAACCGTAAGTGACGCTGGATGTGCTACCTGTTCACACAGGGTAATTTCGGCGTGCATTTTGCATCGTATTTGCGCTCTCATGCGAGCGAGATCTGCGCCGAAATTACGGTAATCAACAGTTCTCATAGAGAACTATGGATTTCGCCTCCTCCCCCCGGGTGTACAATACGATCGTATTGTACGCGCGGGGAGATAAGTGACATGTCAATTACTTTCGGCGAATACGCGCCGCAAGTAATGAATGTCTATGGGGCCGGCATCGCGGGAGTAGGAGCATATCAGTGCGACTCCCAAACACCTGGCGTAATTGCGGGGCGTACTGTACACCCTGCAATTACGCTGTGTGAACACAGCCTTATATCAATATAGGAATAATGCTATGTGACATCAAATACTTCCTGTTACTTCAATGAAGGTCTAATGTTATTGTAACTGAAAGTGACGTCCGACACCATGTCCAACATCACTTATGGCTAACACTGGGCTTAGAATGAAGTAACAGGAAACGATACTGGACTGGACATCAGGATGTAGATTAGGCCACAATGAAAACATTGCCTCTTCAGACTGGTAAGATAGCCCTTTAAATCCCTCAGATTACCCTAACCCTAAATTACAGGTTGTTTGAGAGGTTTTAGGGTTATGGTCTGCCAGTTTTCACCAAAAATTGATTTTGGTTGACCCAAATTAAAGCACTCACAATCAGGTCCATTTAGAATTTTGACTCAAATCGCAAAGCTCAACATAATTCCACCTGACAAGTAAAGGGGTTTTCTCACCACATTGTTTGAGTTTTAGCACTCACTCTGTATCCTCAGGCTTTCGGTGGTTCTACAGCAGTGATTAGCATACTAGAGAGCAAGCCAGCCTTTACTCTGACAGTACAGGAGATTGTTATCTCTAACAGTATTACAGATACTGTAAAGCTATGCTTTTCGGTCCTCACAGCACATGTACCTTTTGTTTACTGAAGCTAGCTAGATCTAATTAGTTTGCTCTGAGCTCAGTCCATCAATGGGGTGATGTTACTCCCTGATTTCAAACACAATACAATATCAGTAACACTCTAGAAACACTAAAAAGCAGTCAAAGAGGACATAAAAAATTTTGGAACAGCAGTTCTGCTAATATGAAATATATGAAAAATTGGAGGTTCTTAGTGCACATTTTGATAAAAAAACTTAAAATCGCCCACCTACCGTGGGAAGGTGACCCCCATTTCAGGTGGGAAAATTACCTACAGCTCCCTGTAATGTCTGTCAGACCTCCAAAACTTCAGGCTTAAAAGATTCCTGCTATAAACCTGATCTGATTAAAAAACCTGTGCAGGTGGGTGGCGTGCATAATCCAAACTGAGCACTACCACTTCCCCATACACACAGTCAAACAGTCTACAGCAGTGATTAGTATACTCAACTTCTAGAGAGCAAGCCAGCCTTTACTCTGACAGTACAGGATATTGTTATCTCTAACAAGATTACAGATACAGCCATGCTTTTCAGTCTTCACAGCACATGTACCTTTTGTTTACTGAAGCTACTTAGATCTAATTAGCTTGCTCTGAGCTCAGTCCATCAGTGGGGTGACTTCACTCCCTGCTTTCAGCTAATCAGATAATAGACATCAGTCTGGTATGCAAGTAACTATAGAAACCTGTGTGTACTCAGAGAGCTGATGAAATGTCTGTTATCTCATGACTAAGGTAAAATCCATTGACCTATGTAATTAGAAAAAGTATTCATTTAACTGTTCCTTTATGTTGAAAGCTAATCCTTGTAGTGAGAAAACCCCTTTAACAATCAGTCTGCTTTTAGATGCAAAGCATTGTGGCTGCAACCTGTGAAACTATGGTATCCTAAACCAAACAAAAAATCCCCCTCCCAAATTTTCTTTTCCCCTCCCTCCATTCACATCTTTCCCCACTCTCGGTTAAACGGTTGGACTTTTTGTTTTTTTTTTTTTCAACTGTACTATGTAACTATGTAACTGTGACTATGTAAGTAAAAGCTTAAATTGGGGCAATGAATCTTTTAAATTTTATCTAAAGGTTTTTAAAAAAGCTTTGGTTATAAATCAAACGTTTATTGCATGGGAGTAAGATATCACTCCCCAAATAAATTTTTGCAAACACCCTGATTGCTTTAAATGGTTGAAAGGGAAAGTCTTTGTCATGTGCTGTGGGTCATTTTGCAAAAGGAGGGGGGGAAAAGGGGAGGAGGAGGGGGGGCTGTCTTGTGGGGTTTAAATGTGTGAGCCTGTGTTATCACCAGTTTTTAAAAAGGGGTTCCCTTTTATTGTTTTCCTCCCATTGTTTGAAAAAATTGGGAAAAATGCTGCCTCGCGTACACAGTACACACGATAAATGAGACGTCAGTTTAATAGTTTCATAGTTTGTAAGGCCGAAAAAAAACCCCCAGACGTCCACCCCAGTTAGCCTGTTGTGTTTAAGGTGTCCCCCCAGAGGAAGGAAAAAAACCCCAAAAAGGGTTTTAGAACCCCAATTTGGGCCTCTTTTTTGGGAAAAAAATTTTTCCCCGGGACTCAATTGGCAACGAAAAAATCCCTGGATAAAATGACCCTTCCCCAAGAATCCTAGAATTTTTAAAACTTGTTATATTATTATGCCCCGGGAAATGCATCCCCCCCCTTTTTTGAACTCCGTTATTGAATTCCCCAGGGCCCAGTCCCCTTTTGCGGGGAAATTTTTCCATATTTTTCCTGCTTTTCAGTAAGTTTTATTTTCTATGTTTATGTAGAAATTTTTCGTTCCTCAAGACGTAAAGGATCCCCCCTTGTTCTAGATACAGCCCTGGGAAAAATTAAATTTTTGGGGAGAGATCTCTATTTTGACCTTTGTTTGTTTTAAAACCCAATATTTATTATGTTCCCCTGAAGCCGTTTTTCTCAAAACTAAAAAAACCCTTTAATTTGCTAATTTTTTGGGGTTACTTTTGTCCACCCGTCCTTTTGTTATTTTTGTTGCCCCCTTTTGTTTTTCCCCGGTGCACTGGTCCCCAAAACTGTAAAACAATATTCCATGTGGGGTTTAAACCCAGTGACTTGTAAAATGGGAAAATTAAATTTTCTCTTCATGTGCATTAGGGCCCCTTTTTTAATACACCCCCATAATTTTTGTTTGCCTTGGCAGCTCCCTGCCGGGACACGGGTGCTAAATTTAAAGTTTATGCCCACCAGGTTCCCCAAAATTTTTTTTCCCTGTCACTTTTTCCCCAGACTTTTTCCATTTAAAATGTAATCATGTAAGGGAAATTTTTCCCTAAATGGCATAACTTGCTTTTATCTGAAAAAAAACCCTCTTTGGGAAATTTCCCCCGGGCCCGGGGCCTTAAACTTATCCTTTTCCCCTTTTTAATAAAATTTAAAACCCTTTGTGTTGATTACTTTACCGAGCTTGTTCGTCTGCAAAAACGACTATTTACTGTGTAACCCCTGTGTAAGATTTTTTAATAAAAAATTTTTTAAAAGAGGGGGGGGCCCAAAAAACGGGCCCCTTTGTGGTCCCCCCACTATTTCCCGCGATCCAGTGAGTAGAAAAGTTAATTTACCCTTTGTTTTTTTATCAATTGACCCAGTTGCTTCCCAAAATTGCCCCTTTTTTTCCCCCCAATTTCCAAGGGAATTTCTCATTTTTTTTTCCCAAAACCTTTTATGGGGCCCCCGGGTACCCAAATTTGCTTTAGAAAAATAAGATATTGAAATCCAGTCCCTCCCCCCGTCCAGTTTTCCCCCTGACTTCCTCATAGAAGCGGGATAAGATTAGTTAAAAGGGGGCCGATCTTCATAAACAAGGGCTGGAACGGGTTATAATTTTTTTTCCCGTAATTTTACTCCAGGTTTGAATCTTTGGGGAAAAAACCTTTTCAAACATTTTTCCCCAAAAAACAGAGGTTAAGTTTTCCCGGGGCCTATAGTTTCCTGGATCACTTTTTAAACCCCTTTTTGAATTTTTTGCACCACATTTGCAAAGCGCCAATCCTTTGGGCCCTACCCCGTTTTAAAACAGTCCAAAACCCTTAAGAAAAAGGGGCCCCTTTTCTTTGACATCATTTAAAATTTCCCTTTGGACAAATGGGTGTATGCCATTTTGCCCGGGGGATTTGTCTTTTCCCTAATTTTTCCCTGAGGCGGGCGGGCACTTTTTCCCTTTGGGTTAGAAAAGAAAATTTTTTAAGGGGGGAGTTTACCCCCCACCCCCTTTTTTTAAAACGGGAAAGTTTCATCCCCCGGGGTTTAAATACGTGGAAAAAAAAAAGTTTTTAATGGGGTTTATTTTTTTTTCTCATCGCCCTCTACTGTCTCTCCCTCAGTTTTTTTAAAAAGGGGCCAACATTTTCTGTTTTAATTTTTTTTACTTTTTTAAAAGGTTAAAAATTTTTTGGGGGTTTAGTGTTATTTTCTTTTAAAATATTTTTTCCATCTCCAGCTTTGTTCCCTCTATCTTTTTTTTTCCCAACTTTTTTTTTTTCCCCTATAGCTTCTTAGCGCCTTTTATACCCCGGTTTTAGTAGGCAAACCCGCTTTCTTTTTTTTTTTTTTTTGGGCCTCTTTTCCCAACCCCCTGTTGATCCCCTTTGGGGTTTTTCTTTTTAAAAATTTTTTTTATTACCATAAGGTATGTACCTCTCACAGTGGTAGCCTAGGATGTTCAAAAGAGTTTTATTGTCAGTTGGATAAAAACACACAGAAAAACACAATAAATTCATGAAACATTCTGGAGAGAGGTGGAACAATGGAACCAAAAGATTAGGACCAGGAATAGCATCAGAGGACCTGTAGATGTGGCCTTGGGAATTAAAACCCCGAGGGGAAATGCAGAAATTGGGAACCCGGAGGAGCACCCCAAAAGGGAAATGCAGGCTTGGACCCGGAAAGGGGCACCAAAATAACTGCGTTAACCAGGAATAATGCCAGAGGGGAAAAACAGAAAATTGGTTCCCCGCCCAAAAACGCCGAGGAATGTAGACGTGGACTAGGAAAAAAACCAGGGAATTGCAAAAATTGGACCAGGAAAAAACACAGAGAAACGGAAAACTTGGACCAGGAGGAGCACCAGAGGAAAAGCCCGGGCTTGGAAACAGGGTAACCCCCAGGGAAAAAAAGACTTGGGGCCCGAAGGGGGGCAACCAAAAGAAACTGAAGATTTGGAGGAGGAATAACACCAGAGGAACAAAAGACTTGGACCAGGAATAACGCCAGAGGAACAGCAAACCTGGACCAGAAGGAGCACCAGAGGAAGAGCAGACTTGCACAAGGAACATTTCCCGAGGGGGAAAAGCAGAATTTTGGGCCAGGAGGAGAAAAGGGGGAAAATGCGACTTTTGGGCCAGGAATAACAACCCGAGGAACTCCAGACTTGGACCAGGGGAAAAATGTAAAAGGAAAAACGGGCTTGGGGCCAAAGGAAAAAAGACCAGGGAAAACGGTTTGGGAAGAGGGGCACAGAGAAAGACCCCGGAAATGGGCATCAGTACTAATGGGTGAGGTAGGTTATTTTGCAGCCCTGTTGACTTTGGGGCGGAGAACGCTGAAACCCCCAAAATTGCCCGCCCTTAGGGTCAAAGGTATGGGAGTAAGCAAGGCCGATCCTTACAATCGCTACAGTTAGTCCTGGGGCCCCAAAACCACAATTTTTACAATACAGGACTATAGTGTATATTCATAATGCAGATCATGTATAATGCATTCTGGGTTTTACCTGGGGGCAATGGTTTTACATGAGACCTTAACAAAGTAATCACCTTATTACCAAAGACTCGGAGGACATTATACTTTTTTTGTTTTTAAAAATTTTAAATTTTTTCACTTTTGTGAGAATTGTCTATTTGCTGATCCCACAATGAACACAAGATCACTCCCCGCTGATAAAGGAAGAGAGAGCTAATGTTCAAATATGAAAATGTCCCCTTTAAGACTTGAAAGTTTTTGCAGCCCTTCATCTCTAGGGTGACCCGGGTAATCCCCGGAAGTGGGGGAAATTTGAGAAGGGATTAGACTTGGGGAAAACAGAAATATTCGGGGAAAATGGAAAATTTTTTGGTAAAATTGTTGACCCGGGGGTTTGTATCATTGGAGACGGTGAGAAATTGGGCCCAAACTTAGGTAACATTGGCCCTTACTTTTGTTGGATATTTTTGGGGTTTGGGTTCCCCTTTCAGATGATTTTTTTCCTTTAATAAAAATGTTTGGCCCTGGGGGATTGTACACTGTTATTTTGGGATAGAAAATTTATTTCATATTTTTGTAGACCCGTATAGAAAAATTTTCTATGAAAATTATAAATTTTACTTTGCCATGGCCAAAAAATTTGATGAGAAAAACCCCTAGGCTGCAAAAATGGGAGGCCTAGCATATTCAACTTTAGAGAGAAAGGTGTCACGTCAAGGGAGGTGCAGTGACCCCCTAACTGGAACCCGGGCCCACTGACCCTGCCTATTGACGTGCTCCCCTAGGCGGCAGCGGAAAATGGGCAACAGTCCTTGCGCTGCAAAAAGTGAGGGGGCCGTCAAAAAGAAGATTAGTCAACGTGGGGTCAATATCAAATAAGAACCCCAAAGTCACAAATCAAAACCCAGAGGAAAAAACGTAAACAACCCGAGGTAAAAAAGCCAAACGGAAGAAAAAGGCACAAAATTTCAGGAGAAAAACCCGGGGTAAAGGTATCCCAGAAAAGGAAAAAACACAAAAAAATTAAAACAAGTAACATAAAGGTACCGGAATATCAAAAGGAGCCAGCACTCACCCTTTCAGGGGTTTTAAATAGGAGTCCTGGATCCCCGCCCTGAGCTAATTGGAGGGGGTCCGGGTCCTCCCTTTGGGGTGGGGGAAAATCTCCCCTGTAAGGAGTGGCGGGGCCCCTGTAAACTACAAAAGTTGTCAGCAGCATGTGTATCAGGGGGGGGAAATCGTGAATCAGCTGTTTGCAGCCTGAGAAAGCTTAGCCCTGACAGTTCCCCCCCCCCTTTTAAAGGAGGGGCCATGGCCCCTTTTCCCTGGTTGGGTTTGTCTGGGTGAGACTAGGGGAATTCCCCTTAAACCATGCGATAAGCAGGGGATAGTTTTTCGCCGGAAAACCCATGTCCCCGCCCAGGGAAACCATACCCCTTCCAATGGACCAGGTACTGCAGTGACTTTGGACCTTACGCAAATCTAAACTAGGGCGACTTAAATTTCCAAAATCCCCCCCTCTATGAAAAATGGAAAAGGGAGGCCTAGAGGGCGGAGTCACGGCTGTATACCTTTAAAAAATGCACGGGGGGACCGTTTTTTGTATACAGATAAAAGGGGAAGGGGTAATTTCAGCTGAAAAGGGCCCCCGGGGTTTAAACCATTCTAATGAACCACTTTAGGGGACGTTCAGGTCCCAGGGGGGAAGGGCATATTTCCCACCGGGGAAGACGATTTTCTGGGAACCTTAGCCCGCGCGCAAATTTTCACAAGGATGCCGAAATGGGCCCTAAACGTGGCCCCCACCGCTTCCAGATAAAAACATTAGCCTGCCACTTCAGTATTCCGCATGGTAAGGAAAATCTGTCCCCCATACCGTTGTCCCCCCCTGACTAATTTCCCTAAATTTCCCCAGTAAAACCACTGGATTATGTTTTGAAGTTTTGGGGCAGCCCCAAAACCAAAATCAGGGGCCCCCCCTTCCATGACAAATGAATACATTTTAAATATGTTTTTGTACCCGACCACCGTTTTCCAGCTCAGGGGTACAATTTGGATTTGCGCCCCGAGCTAGTGGAGGGGGGGGGTCAATAGCCACTACCCGAGGAGTCAGTTAGCGGTTAAAGGTAGGCCCAGCGTTTGGGCGAACGACCCAATCAAAAAAAATTTAGAAGCTGACCCAAAATTCCACAAACCCCAACTCCCGAACCAGACAGCGGAAAAGTATGAAATTTTAAATTGGTGGCGAAAATTTAAATTAGATACAATGGGAAAAATATTTTGCTGCCTGGGGTGATCCCCCTCCCTGACCACCTAGGCGTTGGAGTTTTTCCGCCCTGGTCTTCCTTTTGGGAGCTTTCCCCAAATTTCTGGTCCATTTTTCCCCACAGTGGGAAGCAAAAACCCCGGATGCGACGAGTAATTTTACGGTTCCCTAGCAGCAATGACAGAAAAAGCCCCCACTTGCATTTGGGGTCCTCTGGGTTTGAGTCAGAAACAAGGGTTTAGGGGTGACCATGGTTGTGGGGCCACCCGGGGGGGGGGGGAAACCTTTTCCCGCCCCTCTCTCCCTAAAAATTCTGCGAACGAACGGCAGTTTCCCTGGCCCCATCTTAAAATACAGGGGTAGGGTTTCGCCACCAAATAAATCCTTCAATGGTTAAACTAACCCAATTAACTGGCATCTAGGCTGCGTCGTTCCCCCCCCAAAAGGGAAACACCAGGACGAAAAACGGAGCAAAACTCCCCCGTCTTTTTACCCTGCCTTTAAGGTTTGGTTTAGCTGAGCCTTTGGGCCCCAAAACTTCCCTTTTCTGGGTCCTTAAAGAGTAACCCTAAACGGAAAAAAAACCCGGTCCACAGAAGACAGTTTTGGTGAGTTCATGGGGGTAACGAAAAAAGCCCCCTCCCGGGGGGGAACCCCGCAGTAGGAACATAAAAATTTCCCCCCCCTTTGTTTTTCAATTTCCCGAGGTAAGGGGGGGATGTGGGGGGGTATAAAATAAGGGGACAAAAACCCCCCTTTAAAAACCATAAAGGGCCTTTTCCCGTTCCTTTCGAACCTGTCGGCAACTGGATAGGGGGGGTTTCCCCAGGAGGGGGGAAAAAAATGAGGGACCCTCTGACTTGGGGGGGAGCCCCCTGTTGTTTTCCCTCAGCGCCAAAATCCTGGACTAGCTGGGGTTTGGCCCCCGCAATTTTTGCTCTTTCCGAGTGTCATGGGGGGCCCTTTGTGTTTTGGGAGAGCAGTAAAAGGTTTCGGCCCCGTGATAATGTCACGGTCAAAAGGGGGGGCAGTAGCCCTTTAAATGGGGAAAACCCCGCCCACTTTTTCCCCGCCCCACTTGACGTGCGGCCCCGGCCCGAGGGCGGAAACTGGGCGACAGTCCCTGTGCGCTAAAAAGTGCTGGGGGGGTAGAAAACAAAAATAGTCAGCAGTCCGGGGTTTTAAAATAAATAGGAACGCCCCCAAAACCCCAAAACAGAAACCCGAGGAAAAAACGTAAAAAAGCCAAAAAGGGCAAAAGTCAAAAAGGAAAACAAAAACAAAAATCAGGGGGGACAAGCCGGGGGGCAGGTTTCACAGATAAACAAAACAAATAAACCGGGAAAAAAGTTTAAAACGAGGTACCAAAGGGAAAATAAAAGGCGCAGCACTCGCTTCAGGGGGTTTTAAAAGGGATTCCTGGTTTTCCCCCCTGAGTGGAAATTTGGGGGGCCCCCGGGTCCTCCCATTGGCTGGTGCAACCGCCCCCCGGGCAGGGGTGGCTGGGCCCCCTTTTAATCACAGCGTTGTCAGCAGCAAAGTTTTATCCGGGTGGGGGCCGTGATCAGCTGCTGCAGCCCGTAGATTTCCCCGCAGCCTTTAGCACGCTTGCCCTGGCAGCAGGGAAAACCCTTTAAATTGCAGTGAGGGATTTTTATCTGTAACACGATTTCGGGTTTTAAAACTAAGCTTTAATCCCCAAGCAATGTTTCCTTTTGTTTACTGAAATACTTAGTTTTAATTAGCTTTCTCTGGGCCTCAAAATCCTTTAAATGGGGGACTTACTCCCCGCTTTCAGCCCAATAAAATAATAGACATCAATGAAGGACAATGAAGGCTGATATATGGATTCTCATTTTACCATTTCAGCATCTATTATAAGGGGAAGTATTATGTTAAAACAGGAAATGTGCAAAATCTGCCCCATGTCCAGATATCCCTCACCTCTACTTGGGAACAACAACTTTGCAATGTGTAAATTTTGGAGTATGTACATCTGAATTATATGTAAAAGGTTTCCATCTCTTAAGATAACCGTAATTTGTTTCACTGATTAGAGTTGTGCAAATCAGTCACAGTTTGGTTTGACATTAGTTTGACCAAACTTGTGAAAAATTTGAGTTTGGAATATCTCTAAGCCAATTTTTTTTAATTCTAAATCAAACCCTAAACCTAGCCCTGATCCTGATTGGAGCCATTACCCTAACTGTATATTTAGGTTAGGGGTTTTTCTTTTTCCTTAACTTACCCATTCCCTGGTGCTTCTGGGCCCAAGACTCTGTCACTACATTATCACTTTTAGCCCAACACCATACTCAGGTTACCTATGTGATGTTGAACTGGAAGTGACATTAGACTGAAGTGATGTCAGAGCCACAGGATCAGAAGCAACAGGTAACGGGTAAGTTAACTAACTCTAACCAAGTAAAAGAAAAAAGAAACCTGACCTCGATGTAAGGTTAGGGTTAGGGCTACAATTAGGATTATGGTTAGGTCTAGGGATACTTATTATTAAGTTGCAGTTTTTTATCATCTAATTGTCCCCCTAGTGAATGGGGTGTGTGAACTACTGCTCAGCAATTACCTGCACCTGTTTGTTTTCCCCAAGTAGCATTGGGGCCTGTGTTGCCTCCAACTGGGTTCAGTCTTTAGTTCAGCCATTGACCTGTAAGTATGGCCTTTTTGAGTTTTTGATTAAATAATGTCCTTTTTGTGATTTTTCTAGGTCTAGGAATAGCAGCCATGGCAGCTGCTACGTGGCCCAGAGCTTGTTGGCCCACTCAGGTGTAAGAACATTTTACCAATTTGTGAATAATGGGAATTTTCTGCTGTGCTACTATGTGGACTCATATATAGCACTACGTTTAGGGTGACATGTATAAACAGGGCTGCTCCAGAAGTCTGGCATCTTTTTAGTCAAAAAACTACTACAGCCCTATTCGCTCTATATGTAACCAGATGCAATCCAACATCAGATGCACTACAAATTGCCGCAGGCGCTCTGTAATGAGCTTGATTTCAGGCGTGTCGCACCACAACTGTATGGAGTTTCGCATGTATAGCTTCAGTACGGCAAATCCAGGCACCTTACTGCTGAAACAGGTAGAGCACTTTAAAAGTTGTTTACCTGAGCCAGAAGTGTCGGTTTGTAGCCAGAAAGTGCTAAATCTATGACCCCACAGTAGAACAGGTTCATAGATTCAGGCGCATTCTACGCTACTAATGCAAAAAATGGCACCTGGGAGCCAAAAATCATACATGTCGCCCTTAGAGCTTTAAAGGGGTTTTCGCGCTACATTGATTCATCTCACCTCAGTCCTGTTTTCTCAGTTTTCTTTTTAAATTCAGTATTTACTGGCTTCTACTGACCTGCAGTGATGAGCTGCTGAGGACACCAGGTCTGTAGCTATAGTGACCAGTGCTGCCAGCCTATCAGGAAAGATCAAACAGGTCTGTAGCTATAGCAACCAACACTGACAGGCTATTAGGAGCTAGAACAGGTCTGTAGCTATAGCGAGCTGAGGAACTCATGCAGCCCATGCAAGAGGGGATATCTAGGAATAGGTAGGACACTTTTAATGGACACATATTGCAAAGTGACTTGTTTTTGCAGAATCTTTACCATAAAAAGCAATTTTTGTAGCTAGACAACCTCTTTAGTTATTGCTACCTATACTGCTGCATGAGTGTCTAGTGAATAGGTGTTGGGGAGCTGTCTCATTTTGCTATGGAGCCCTATGGATGCTAGTTACGCCCCTGGATCAAAGTAAAAAAAAGATGCCCTAAATTCAGTTTTTTCATAAGTTTGGGAGAGCTAAAGTAACACATTCAAACATAGGAATAGAAAAATGCTTACCTTCTCCCCAATTTAGCATTAGGGTTAAGCATTTTAATTCACTCATTGAGTTTCAAAAGCCATCAATATATTAACAATTTCCATTTATTTAGCCATTAAATTCATATATTCATGGAATCTCATTCCTCCGAATCTATAAACATACATCCAAAGTCAAGAAAACTTTTTTAAAAGTAAACCAGTTGTGTCCGTATATTCCAGTCAAGGCCGGGACAATGGGTAGGTAAAGGTAGGCAGCCACCTAGGGCGTCACTTCATCCCAAGCAGAAAAGGGGGCACAAGGAGGCATAGGAGTGGGCTGAATATTCTATTTGAGGGGCGCTTTGTGCCTTATTTTCCTATGGGCCCAGAAAACCTTGTCCCCGCCCCCGATTCAATCTTTCATTTTTAGTCCATTCTGTTTTAAGCGGTCTTTTTGTAGCTCCCTGGTCAATCGATGTGCATAAATCATGCACACTGATCTGACCAAGGAGCCCGTAAACCCTTAAAGTGTGGTCCTAACAAACACATGCTATAGATTACACTACCTATTGATAAAGGTCCATGTTGGGACCGAGACGTTCAGACAAGAGATTGTCTATGAATTGATTGCAGGATTTTATATCCCGGGAATAAGACAATCCTTATTAATTGAAGACTGATGAATCAATATAATCTATTTTGTGATTGGAGGTGCCATTGATTTTGTTGGACATAACCCTAGGTCTATAGGCATATGTTACGGGAAGTCTCAGTAGAGATGGCAGAATTGATTATTTGGATTTGAGATTCACAACAAACATTTTAGAACTCAATTTGATTTTCTCACTTTTATTGAAGACAAAAAAAAATCATTGATAAATAACCTAATGAACTTTTGTACAGATTGAAATTATCTTTGGTGTTAAAGAGAAAACTGGGGCAAAAATGCAAAGACAAAGCCAGTGTTTATTTTAGTTTTTTTCTTTACAACTTGATAAATGACTTTGGAGGTGTAAAGGAAATGCTGACCTTGCTTTGAACATCATGGTATATATAGCTAAAAGTCCTGGAAGAAACAAGATAAATGGCGAGACCACATTTGGATCAATTCTTATTGTGGCTGTTATCGCCGTACCTGTGTATCATTTGTAAACTGTGTGTTCAACATGAAGATGAGATTTATTATAAGTCGAGCACTATTTTATCCACATGTCACTTACTGATTCCAATGTGCTCAGCATTAACTAAATGCAAAAAAATATTTCCTCTATGTTCATCAAAATTGA
>JAODAL010059386.1:0-21512 GCA_025379985.1 Phyllomedusa bahiana
ACAGAAAATATTCAGACCCTTTTAAATTTTTCACTTTTTGTTTCATTGCAGACATTTGGTAAGATCAAAAAAGTTCATTTTTTCGCTCATTAATGTACACTCTGCAGCCCATCTTGAAAAGAAAAAAAACAGAAATGTAGATATTTTTGCAAATTTATTGAACAAGAAAAAACTGAAATATCACATGGTCTTAAGTATTCAGACCCGTTGCTCAGTATTGAGCAGAAGAACCCTTTGAGCTAGTACAGCCATGAGTCTTCTTGGGTATGATGCAACGTTTTTCACACCTGGATTTGGGGATCCTCTGCCGTTCTTCCTTGCAGATCCTCTCCAGTTCCATCAGGTTGAATGGGGAACGTTGGTGGACAGCCATTTTCCAGTCTCTCCAGAGTTGTTCAATTGGGTTTAGGTCAGAGCTCTGGCCGGACCAGTCAAGAATGGTCACAGAGTTGTTCTGAAGCCTCTGCTTTGTTGTTTTAGCTGTGTACTTAGGGTCATTGTCTTGTTGGAAGATGAACCTTCGGCCCAGTCTGAGGACTAGAACCATCTCAAGAAGGATCAGGAGGAAATGGACAGCATGTGAGTTAAATACGAGTGTCACAGCAAAGGGTCTGAAAACGTATAACCATGTGATATTTCAGTTTTTCTTGTTTAATAAATTTGCAAAAATATCTACATTTCTGTTTTGTTTGTTTTTTTCAAGATGGGGGGCAGAGTGTACATTAATGAGCCAAAAAATTAACTTTTTTGATCTTACCAAATGGCTGTAAAGAAACAGAGTGAAAAATTTAAAGGGGTCTGACTACTTTCTGTACCCACTGTAAAAACCAATATAAATTGGGTATCTCTGTAATCGTATCTCCCCATGGAGTGCTCCTCATGGGTGCTTAGCAAATGCGAAATTGCAGCCACCAAAATCTATGTTTTAAAAACCAAATACCGATCCCTCCTTTACACGTCCCACCATGCACCCAATCAGCAGTTTACACACAATTATAGGGTACTGCCAAATTTGGAAGAAACTGCGTAACAAATTTTGGGGTGCTTCTTTTCAGGACTCCTTGTGAAAATGTAACATTTTCAGCTAAAACTGCATATTATTGGAAAAACAGGAATTTTCTATTTTCATAGCCTAATGTTAAAAAAAAAAAAAAAAAAAATCAGCGACTCAATATATTTGCTTTATTTGTTTCCAAAATAAGGTCTTTGTAGGAGTGGTTATTAAGTTTTAGCATCTTAAACTGTCCCCAAATGTGAGATGGTACTTAAAATATATCCTGATGAAAATGTGAAGTCAAAATCCAGTAAGTGCTCCTCCTACTCTGAGGCTTGTGGTTGTGTCAAATAGCGTAATAGGGCCATATATGGGATATCACTAAAGATGGCAGAATCTGCAAATAAAAGAGAAATGTTTAAATTTCACCTCCACTTTTCTGTAATTTCATGAAACCCAAGAGGAAAAACAAACTTCCTAAATGATTTTTGGAATACTTTAAAGGGTGTAGTGTTTTAGATGGAGCCATTTATGGGAGTGTCTAACATACAAGCCCCTCAAAGTCACGTCAACTGGGACTGATCCCATAAAAAATCTGTTTTACAAATTTTCTAAAAAATGTGAAAAACTGCTACTAAATTTATAGTTCCTTAATATCTTTTTATTTTTTACATTTAAAAAAATTAAGCAAACACAAAGTAGGCATGTGGTACATACTAGTTATAAACTATTTGGTGTGGTATAAGTATCTGACTTATACACAGAAATTGGTAAGTTTTTTCCAAATTTTCATGATATTTTGATATTTTTCAAAAATAATCAAGAATTGTATGGACCAAAATATATTACTTACTTAAAGCAAAAATTTGTCATGAGAAGACGGTCTGAATCACAGGGATAGGTAAAAACCATTAAAAAGTTATTCTCGCATTAAGTGACACATGTCGGATTTGAAAAATGGGACTGTCATAGGGGTCAAAACAGGCTGCAGCGGTATGGGGTTAAAAGCCATCAGCTATCTGCTGTGACCAGCTTCTTAGAAAGCTTTTTGCACTAACTCCTTTTTAAATAGTTTAAATCTTATTAACAAAAATATTTACATGATTGTATTATAATTTTTTTTTGCATGTAATATGAGTTGATTATTCTAAAAATGTGTTATTCCATGTGTACCTGGTTACTAACATGTGTTGATATTTCTAATTTTGGAAGTTTGTGTTTAACCAAAGTGCCTTATCTCTGAGTTCAATGTAAATATCCAAACCTCTGCTAAAGGAAAGCTTCTGTTTACTAAACACATTTTGAAAACAACAAAGTTTTAGATTGCAGTAAAGGAATATTATATAATTCCCAAAAAACTGCAGATTTTCCTTTAACCCCTTATCGCACTTTGATGTTCCTTAACGTCATGGTGCAGTGCCTGTTAACACACCATAATGTACAGAAATGTCATGGCGAATTTTCTGACAAAATTCGTTTCGGACCGAATTACTTCGGCACGAATCACGTTAAAAAACAGCTATTTCCGGGCTGCCCGAGCCTGCAGGTGCTGTAGAACGTTGTGCCATGTTTAAATATGCAGAGGAGTTTTGGTTTGGTCTTCATACAATGTTGTGTTTTAGAAATGACACGCACATGACTGCCGCCGCTCTTAAAAACCGTTCACTAAAAAATTCCCTGGCACTTAAGAGGGAAAAACTGACCAAAAAACTCAAGCGGGAATGTAACCTGATAAAGTCATGCTAGCGAAAGCTGGAAAAAAACAACTGAGAGCTCAGTTCAAAAATTAAATGATAGAGTGTGGGGGTGACGCGGCCGCCAAACAGCAAGCATGAGGTCAGCAGTGGCACAATGACATTCTGGAGGCGCAAAACAGAATTAGGCCACAGAGTGGGCACAATCACACAGGTTGGAGGTCAGGCAGCAGCAGCAAAGAGTCAGGCAGGGCACAATGACATTCGGGAGGCGGCAAAACAGTATTAGGCCACAGAGTGGCACAATCACACAGTGTGGAGGTCACACGCGGCAGCATTATGAGAGGCCCAAAACAGGGGCACAATGACATTATGGGAGGCGGCAAGACAGTATTAGGCCACAAGTGGCACAATCACACAGTGGGGTGGTCACGGCGGCAGCAGGATGGGGGCAGGCAGTGGCACAATACATTATGGAGCGGCAAAACAGTATTAGGCCACAGAGTGGCACAAGATACCGTTTGGAGGTCACGGCAGCAGGGGGGTATGAAGGTCAGACAGTGGCACAATGACATTATGGAGGCGCAAGACAGTATTAGGCCACAGAGTGGCACAATCACACAGTGTGGGGGTCACGGGGGCAGCAGTATGAGTTCGGGCATGGCACAATGACTTTTATGGAGGGGGCAAAACAGTATTAGGCCACAGAGGGGCACAATATACCGTGTGGAGGTCACGGCAGCAGCAGTATGAGGCCCAGACCAGGGGCACAATGACATTATGGAGGCGGCAAGACAGTATTAGGCCACAGAGTGGACAATCACACAGTGTGGAGGTCACGGCGGCAGCAGTATGAGGTCAGACAGTGGCACAATGACATTATGGAGGCGGCAAGACAGTATTAGGCCACAGAGGGCACAATCGCACAGTGGGGAGATCACGGCGGAAGCAGATGAGGTCAGACAGTGGCAAAATTTGACACAGTGTGGAGGGCACGACAGGAGTCACAGCGGCACATGAGGTTCAGAGAGGGGCAAAATTTGACATTTTTGCAGGTGGCAAAATAGTTTTTAGGCCACAGAGGGGCACAATGACTGAAGCGGAGGTCACGGCGCAGCACATGAGGTCAGGCAGTGCACAATGACAGAGGGGTGGAGGTGATACAGAGCAACAGCATGAGGACAGAGAGTGGCACAATGACATTCTGGAGGTGGCAAAACAGTACCAGGCCGCAGAGGGGCACAATGACACAGTTTGGATGTCTAGGCATCAGCAACAGCAGCAGCAGCATTAGCTCATAGATTGTCACAATTACAGATTTTTGAGGTGGGTGGCAATACCAGTCCCTGTAAAGAGGGTGGTAGGCAGATGGAGAAACTATCAGCAGATGGGGTGGCATCAGGCGGGTGGCGGCATCAGAATAGTGCTGAGGCAGGTAGTTTGAACCCAAAACCTGACGCCTAAGGCATTGGTGTGTGAAATCCTGGCCGACCCCACGCCTGATTCATCTTGACAAAGGTCAGATCTTTTCAACATTTCCCGTGGACAAGCGGGTTCTCCTTGGGTAACGAGGGCCCCCCCGCCGCACTGAACAACCCCGCTCTGATGCCACACTACTGGCCGGGCAGGACAGCTCTCCACTGCAAACTGGGCAAGTTGGGGCCACACATCCATTTGGCTGCCCAGTAGTCCAGCGGATCTTCTAACGGGGGTGGCAGAGTGCTGTCCAAGTAGGCACAACCTGTTGGTTCAGGGAATGCTCCATGTCCGCTGCTGCTGCTGCTGCTGGTGACTGCCCTCCTCACTAGGCGGGTGAAGGAAGCTGCTCATTAGTGACTCCAGACTTAGGTTACGCTGATGGAGCTGGTACTGCTCCTACCCCCCACCTTCCCCCAGCACCGCGGCAGTAGTACGTGAGCGCTGAGAACCCCCCGTCAACCCTGTCAGAGGAGGACGATGCCGCACATAGGCAGCGGCCAACTGATTACGGAGGATTTCCCAAATAGTATTTGATTTTTGTCTTCCCTCTCAATAGCTGGGAAAAAGGCTCCCATTTTTGGACCGGGTAGCGAGGGTCCAATAGGGTGGAAGCCAGAAGTCATCCCTCTGCCGGATGCTGACAAATCGGCTTTTCCACTAGCCAGGCAAATAAGCATGCTGCGGGACATCTGCACAAGTACTCCGAGGGGCTCCCTGCCTCCATTTCCCCCTGTATAAATGCCACGGTGCTTGGGATCATCTGCCTCGTCTTCCTCATCTCCATCCACCTCCTCCAGCTGCTCCTGCTCCTCCTCTCTTGTCACCTGGTAAAAATCCACTCATTTCACCAGACAATGCTTCTGCCCAATTTTCCTCCTCCTCCTCCTCCTCCTCCATTTCCAGTCCCCACCGAGACTCATGTGGCCACGAGATGTAGTCGCCACAAACTCCAGTCCCCTGCCCAGACAGAAATTTTTTAGCACCCGTTCCAGGACATGAAGCATGGAATGACGTTATTCATCCCGTAGTCCTGGCGACTGACAAATAACGTGGCCCCCTCGAAGGCCTCAAAAAAACGGCAGGTGTCACGCATGAGCTGCCACTGGCTGACATCAAAGTTACACAGGGGAGTACTTCTGTCTTTCCTGGATCATCAAAAAATCGTTAATGGCCTTCTCTGTTCATCACAGTCGGTCCAACATGTGCAGGCTGGGAAATTTCCCGCGGGTGGAAACATCGCATATCAGAAGCGTGTTTTGGGGGGGGCCGTTCTGCCCCCTGCAACTCGAGGAGGGGGTTCCTGGGTTTTTACGAATGGAAAGTGCATGCACAGTTTCCTGCCCATTTTCAGAATGTTCTGAAGATCGGTGGAAGACTTCAGAACCTTTTACAACCAGATTGAACACCCTGCGCCATGCAGGGCGCATGGACCATCCCCCTCGTGCAGCGCGGACACCATGTTTTCCCCCCATTGTCCGTCACCATGGGTTCCGATTTGCAGTTGGCGCGGAGAAAGCCACACATCGATTTCTTGCTGCATGGACGCGGAGCAGTTCCTCCCCTGTGTGAACTTCGTTCGCCGAGGCAAGCTAGTGTAGAACTGCCGTGACACCGCTGTGCCCTACACATGTGGTATGATGGGGCAGTAAATTGTGGAGGCTGAGATGGTGGTGGTGGTGGAGGAGGAGGAGGCGGACATTGGCGCAGGAGCAGCAGTTTGACAACGTGGAGGGGAAAGCGGCGTCTCCTGTCCAAGTTGTTGGTGTGCCTGGGCAGGAAGCACATTCACCCAGTGGGCCGTAAAGACATGTACTGGGGCCCCGACCGTAGTTACAGCTCCAGACGTCCGCGCTGCCGTGTACCTTGGGAAAAAACCGATAAGCTCAAGGACTGACCCACTGTCTGTTCTACATATTTATGAAGTGCTGGTACTGCCTTTTTGGAAAAGAAATTACGGCTTGGAACTCTCCATCTCGGCTCGGCACAAGCCATTAGTTCTCTGAAGGTGCAGAGTCCACCATTTGGAAAGGGAGAACCCGCAGTACCAACAACTTGGGCAGGGGCACGGTCCCGCTGCTGCACCTTAGGATGGTTGGACCATACTGTTGTCTCTTTACAATCGCCTCTCTGACCGACTGCTGGCGAAATGAGTAGCGAGGAGCAGGAGCATCAGGACCGGGAGAGGATCTCAAAGAGAAAAAGCAGCCTTCTGCAGAGGAGGTGGAGCCTATACTGGCTGAAATGGCATGCGTGCCAAATGGCCGCTGCGCTTGGTGCAGCGGCAGGATGGACCACCACAATCTGAGCCACGTTCTCCCAGGCCACCGGAATGGTGACCAGCTGCATGTGTTTACGCAGGGCCGTGTGCCAACGTTAGCTCCCTGGCCACGCTTCACTTTCTGCCCACAGATTCTACAAAATACCCATATTCGGCTCCTCCGGTGTCTTAGCAAAGAACTGCCACACCGCCGAGTAAACTGATTTTAAACCCCCAACGCTCCGCACTGAGTGACTACTGCCGCCGCTGCCTCGCTGAGGCCCCTGTGCCGCTACTGTCCTTGGACCTGCGAAGCGGGTTTTCTACCCCGTGCCCCCTTGGCTCCCGACCTCACACTGCTGCTACCCTGCTGACTCACGGCCACCCAACCCACTTGCTGGCTGCGCCGCTGCCTGAAAGCGCAAGCTGACGCCCTCTTCTCCCCGACGATGATGAAAACCCTTGCTTCACCCGGCTCCCAAGTGCGGTCGGCTACATCATCATCTATTTGTGTTTCATCGTCACACGTCCCATCACCGGGCTTGGTAAGCCGAGGCTGACCTCCCCACCACATGACCTCCCATGCCACTCTCCACATCTATACTTGCCGCCTACGCAAGAAGCTGGGGATAGTGGCCCCATTTCTTCGCTGCCACGTAGCTGCTGACTGCCCTCCTCAAATTGTTCATCCTCGCTATATAGTGGCGCTGAGCCCAGACCACATAGTAGATCCCTGGCTGAGGGAACTGGATGGGACAGAGGCGGGCTGAGGACAGGTGAGGGCCGCTGACCCGCTCCCGGGCCATGCCAACTAAGTGTTGTGTCTGAGGTTCCCACCGACTCTTGGCTGGGGTTGTCAGATGTCATCTGGGAGGAAGAGGATGACCTAGTCAACCAATCAAGAACCCTTGGGTTGCTGAACAACACACGGCCGCTAGATGACAGCGGCAGTTGTGGCCTCACCGAGTGACCCCTGCTGCGACGTCCCCTTGCTGTGCTGCGACCTGGGCCCGTTTCAGAAATGTTTGTGCCACTGCCACTCGCAGTTGCAGAGCCTGCCACCTCTCTGTCTGACATACTGTTTGTTCTAAAATGTACAGACACTGTTGTAATTAGCCTTTGCTTGTGAATTAGGCTACCAAAAAAAAATATATATATTTGGCGTTGAAAAAGACGGTTTATTTTTGTCAGCACAGCAGCAAAACAACGCTTAATTAACCCCTGGATGTAAATTGCGCAATAGAATTGAGCCGCACAAACTAGTAGCGTGTTACAATTGCGTGTTTTCTACGCCACACAACAAGAGATACAGTTGTAATTAGCCTTTGCTTGTGAATTAGGCTACCAAAAAAAAAAATATATATTTGGCGTGAAAAAGACGGTTTTATTTTTTTTCAGCACACAGCAAAAAAACGCTTAATTAACCCCAGGATGTAAATTTCGCCAAAGAAATTAGCCGCACAAAAATATTTGCGTTTACAATTGCGCGTTTTCCACGCCACACAACAAGAGATACAGTTGTAATTAGACTTTGCTTGTGAATTAGGCTACCAAAAAAATATATAAATATTTGGAGTTGAAAAAGACGGTTTATTTTTGTCAGCACACCAGCAAAACAACGCTTAATTAACCCCTGGATGTAAATTGCGCCAAAGAATTGAGCCGCACAAACTAGTAGCGTGTTACAATTGCGTGTTTTCTACGCCACACAACAGTAATTAGCCTTTGCTTGTGAATTAGGCTACCAAAAAAAAATATATATATTTGGCGTTGAAAAAGACGGTTTATTTTTGTCAGCACACCAGCAAAACAACGCTTAATTAACCCCTGGATGTAAATTGCGCAATAGAATTCAGCAGCCAAAAATTAAGTGGTCTTTGTATAGTAAAAACGCTGTTTCTTTAAATGAATACAACAGAACTGGCTTAGATCCCACTTGGATATTGAATGTAATTGCAGCTGCAGTGGACCCCACACTGGATTTCAGATCCAATACCCCAAAAATCAGAAATAGAACATTCAGAGAACAGTCTCTGAGACAAGCTGTATAAAAATCAGTTCTTCAGAAAGCGCTATCACCCGCAGCAGCACCTTCCCTTCAGTACAAATGAAGGGGTGTGAGCTCCCGCGGCGCGCTCGGGCCCTTTTATAGTGCGGTGACTTTACAGAATCCCGCCGGTCCTCTGATTGGCTTCATCTCTGCACATGTCATGCAGGCTATGCCCTTCTTCCTCCCAGAGTGCTTTGCCCCATGTAGCGCCATGTCTCGCACCATTTTATCAATCAAAAGCACACTTCGTTCACCCGAAGAAACCCCAAAGTTCAAACTTCGTTCCGAACCGAATTTTCCTGAAATTCTAAACGAATTCCACTTCGTTAGAATCAATTCGCCCATCTCTATTTATATCTTATTTGATGTGATTTAATAAAAGTTAAGTTTTAGCTTTTTCGTTTTTCCTAGGATTTATACCACTCTTTGTGGTTTGGTGTTTAATATAATTTTTTGGTATATCCAGGATTTATTTATCTTTAGTAGGCTGTCTCCTCCTACTTTATCTTAAGTGGAGTCTCTGTGGTTTTTTTCTGGCTGTGTCCGTGTAATAAAGGCTGCCTGTGCTTCTCCCAATGATAGCTCTATGTGAAGGATCTGGGCAATTACTGAGTCTCTAGCTGGTAGATTCACTCTTCCCCCTTATAATACAGCCTTATACAATATGCTCCCCCTCTACTTCCTGCCTGATAACAGAGGATGGAGCAATTTGCATTTCTTACATTTGTTTCATCATTTCAGGCTGTATGTGTAACTGTTTACAGCAATGCAGGTGTTCTGGTTACAAGGATTGCTTGCAAAGGGAGGTGACAGCTCTCCAGGCATAAGAACTTGTAACAGACAGAGTGGTGTAATGGAGGCATCCCAACTGCATCCACTCTGTTGCCCATGGCAACCACCCTTAAGAGTTCTTTTGAATTGTGGGGAAAGGCACAGTGTTTGAGACATGTGGTGCACCGACGATAATCTGTTCTGGGATTGATGAGGCTTTTACACTCATCCTTAGTGGCTGTTGCAGTATATACAGTGCGCTCATGTCTCGTCACCCAGCAGCTTCAGCGTCCACACATGCAGCTGTTAAGTGGCAAGAGTTGGCTGCCTCCACTATGGCTAAGGCCTCCTGCTGAACTTCTCGCTGCTCCTTGGATCGATGGCTTTCCTGCGGACACTCACTGTCTGTAGAGGGGGGACCTCTCCCTTACCTCTTCCAGATTTTCTCTGCCTTTAACAAACTACAACTATATACAAGGACATGGTTTTCTACTTTCTCCAAATGACAGCCAATAATATCTTCCACCCCTCATGGCTACTGCAGCTCTGAGGGGCACACTCCTCTCTCCTGTCACTGTCTCCTCTCCTCTGACTGACTCTCAACTGACAACTCTAAGGGTTTGTCCCCATGACACAGGTTTTCAGTCAGATTTACAGATGGTTTTTGAATTTGAAAGTCATCTGTAAACCGACTGTCAACCTTTTACATTGCATGAATTTTCTGCCAGACGTTTTCTCACACTGCCAGTGTTTCGAAAAGCTTAGAACATGTTCTTCAGCCCGTTTTTGGGCGGAACATGAACATATGGGTGCGAAGGGGGGAATCCGCAAACCATGGACAAAAGCGCCCCACCTGCATGCCAAAAAAAGACCAAATACCAGTCAGTATTTCCCAACCGGTATTTGGTCTCCACCATGTAAATGCACCCTGTCAACAACTGCAGTTTCCCTCTCTGTATAAGCTGGTCCCCCTTCTCCTCAGCCCAGCTCCATCCCTCGAGCTTGCTGACTGGCTGCCGAGCTCCTCCTGACTCACAACGCACTACATACACAGGCCCAAACTGCCTTCCTTAACTATTAACTGTTCCCTTGCCTAACCAGGCCATCCTACTCCCAGGTTTCCCATGGCAACCCACTACTGTTAACAACCCAACATGTATAACCCCTTACAGTTCCCCCACCTTAAAACGAAGTTATCCATGGCTTCCGCATAATACACATACACTCACAAGTGTTTTTCAGGGAAATAATACATTTTATATACTTGTATTCTTTGTGCACATAACAATAACATGAAACTTTTCGGTGTTTTTCCAGTATAAGGTTTCAGCGTCCATTAACACAAAAGTCCTTGATCCTCCTCAACAAAAACAACATAAACAAGAACATTGTCCCACACCGTGAACTGGTGCTTTACACACCAGGGCACTCAGGCTACTCACAGTCCCATGTACTGACCTGGCTGGGCCCACAGCTGCTGCACAAATTCTTGGCGGCACTCCTGCAGTTTTCCAGCCATTTTTCTGCCAACAGCACTAATTTGTACAGCTCACACGTGCTACTCTCTGCTCTCTTCACAGTGTCTCTCTCTTGCACCACTTTCTCTTCTAGTGCTTCGTGCTGCGTCAAGGTGCTACCCCTCTCTTCGTGCCATTGACTATCTGCTCCCACTGACTTCTCTTTGGTGGGAAATTCTGCGCACGCTTTCTCTTGGCCATGCCTCTCTACCACTCCACCATGCCATTCCATCATTTTGTTACCACAGTTCCTGGCCTCCCCATACACTTGCCACTCCGAACTGTCACTCAGGTTGACTATCCCGCTGAATCTTTTCATCAGGGCACTCACCATCCACCAGCCTCTGGTCCACATGCTCCTTTAACCCCATTTCTCAGGTCACTCAATGCATCGCTTCAGGGTCTCACACAACAGCCTTTAACACTTGAAACTCCGCCATCCTGTGCACACTTTCTTCCGGTCTCACAACACTTTAGACTTCGATGGCACGCCTGTGGGTGGGGAGACTCCCTCTCCCACCATGCGTGTCTATCTCTTTGTCCTCTCATACAGAAATCCTGCCGACTACTCCAATTTGTAACAAACAGGGTGGTGTAATGGAGGCACCCTAATTGCATCCGCTCTGTTGCCTGTGACACCCACCCTTAAGAGTTCTTTTGAATTGTGGGGAGAGGCACAATGTTTGAGACGTGTGATGCACCGGCGATCAACTGACACTGGGAGTAATGAGGTTTTTACTCTTGTCCTTAGCGGCTGTTGCAGTACATACAGTGCGCTTATGTTCCAGCACCCATCAGCTTCAGCATCCACACACACAGCTAATGAGGGATCCTCCTCTTGCCCACCTCACTTCTCTACCTGACCGTTCTCAATGGCTTCCTCCACTATGGCTCAGGCCTCCTGCTGAACTTCTCAACTATGTAGAAGGACATGACTTTCTACTCTCTCCGAATGACAGCCCATAATTTCTTCCACCCTAATGGCTACTGCAACTCTGAGGAGCACACTTCTCTCTCTCCTGTCACTGTCTCCTCTCCTCTGACTGTCTCTCAACTGACAACTCTGTCACCAACTGCAGCTTGCTCCTCTGCAAAAACTGGCCCCCCTTCTCATCAACCCAGCTCCACTTCTCAAGCATGCTGATTGGCTGCCCAGCTTTTCCTGGCTCACAGCCCCCTACATACACAGACCCAAACTGCCTGCCTGAACGATTAACTATTCCCTTGCCCTAACCAGGCCACCCTACCCCCAGGTTTCCCATGACAAACCACTACTGTTAACAACCCAACACAAGTATAACCCCTTACAAACTGACACTTGCAGGAGGTCTGCAGAGCTTTGACATCCTCTCCCTAACACTGCTCACACAGAATGATGATGATGACCAAGGAGGGAGCAGGGAGGGTTGTGATGATGTCACCAGTCTTCAGTGAGGGGAGACATACCTACTGGGAGGAGAGACCCGTCCCTGGATTTGAATCTGTAAGACAGAGAGAAACAGCTCATGTCTGCGAAAACCTGTGGTGAGACAACTCCTTTAAAAAGAGTTTGAAAAAACCATCATGAACAGCAGAAAGTTTGTTTTAGACATACTCAGGGTTCCATAGCATACATTTAAAAGGGACAGGAAATTATTATATGTGACCATATGGTTACTGCATTGCAGTTTCCAGAACCGAACATTAAAAATTCTGTGTCGTATACAGTGTCTGACTGGGGTACCTAATGCCCATCAGAGGAGATAATTTTAAGGGTCTACTGTGTCTCTCTGCCTCTGGCACCTCTGCAGTCAAACAACCCAGTCTTGCTTCAATTTATACAGACTAGTGTGATGACTTCATCACACTAACCTGTAATCAAGATGGGGCGCTAGAGCTTCTGAGTCTTCCACACCTAACTACAGCAGCACACCAGGTGGTAAACATAAAGGGGGACATGCATGAAAAGTTTCTGGGTCTAAGACTTTGTTGCCCATAGGAAACAATCAGAGCATCCTTTTCAATTTTCAGAGCTCTATATGCAATGAAAGGGGAGCTCTGACAGGTTGCTATGGGCAACAAAGAAAGTCTTAAACCTAAACAGTTTTCATACATGTGGCAAAAAAGATCAAAGGATATGCAGTATCTCACAAAAGTGAGTACATCTCTCACATTTTTGTAAATTTTGTATTATAGCTTTCATGAGACAACACTGAAGATATGACAATTTGATACAATGTAAAGTAGTCAACGTACAGCTTATATAACAGTGTAAATTTGGTGTGCCCTCAAAATAACTCAACACATAGCCATCAATGTCTAAACCGATGGCAACAAAAGTGAGTACATCCCTGAGTGAAACTGTTCCCAATTTACCATATTCCCTCAATGGTGTCATGTGACTCATTAGTATTACAAGTAGTGTTGAGCGATTATTATCGACAAAGTTGAAATCGGCACGGTATTTACGTTGATCAGATTTTTTAGATCACGCGATAATTTAGGTTAAAATCTGTGCATAATCTATTAATATTGCGCCATTTTCGGCGCTTCCTGTCATTTTGGCGGCCAGCAAATTAGCTTTACAGAATAGAGCAGGGTGAGATGTGTGTGCGACGTCATGACTGGGATGTGTATGGTTGCGATTGGCTGGAAAAATCACATGACCTCGTTTTACATAGAACAGCCCTTCCTGTTCATGATCAGTGTCTGTCAGCGTCTCAGAGCAGTAGGACGTGCGCTCTGCCTCTGTCCAAACAGCTCAGCAAACAGCTCAGAGAAATTATTCTATTTCTTCACAGAGAAAGCTCTACTGTTAGCTGTGATCCTTACAACTAGTTATGATCAGAGATTTGAAGATTCTAGAGTAGTTAGGTAGAGAATTTTAAAGGAGCATCTACCGCTGTAAAGTCACGGGGAAGAGCGGAGGGGGGGGGGGTCCCGCGGGCGAACACAGACAAGCTCTTTAAAGAATACTGGATATAGTTCACCAAGACTTAGTGTAGACATTGCACTGCAATAGCTTTATTATTATCAGTTTTCAGTGAAATATTTCCGGGATATGGGGCAGCCTGAACTTATATTAGGATACACATCTTTTCTAGTAACTGCAGGTCTCTTTGTTAGGTGCAAAACTCCACTTTTATTATCAGTATACATTTAATATAGGTGTTCTTTTTCAATTTTGCCCATTCCAGCTTTGTTGATATAGCCACCTTGCAGTTAAATTAGAATCCAACAATTTTGTAGTCAGCACAGGTTGATAGGTGCCAAAAATATCTTTCATTATCCGAATACATTTCAGATACTGTTTTTTTTCACTTGGCACAGTACAGCTTTGTTGATAGAGCTACTTTGCAGTTAAATGTGAATACAGCAATTTTGTAGTCACCACAGGTGAATTGAAAGGTGCCAAAAATACCTTTTATTATCCGAATACATTTCAGATACGTGTTTTTTAACTTTGGCGCACTACAGCTTTCATTGAGGCACCTTGCACTTAAATGTGAATACAGCAATTTTGTAGTCACCACAGGTGAATTGAAAGGTGCCAAAATACCTTTCATTATCCGAATAAATTTCAGATACGTGTTTTTTCACTTGGCGCACTACAAGCTTTGTTCATTGAGGCACATTGCACTTAAATGTGAATACAGCAATTTTTTAGTCACCACAGGTGAATTGAAAGGTGTCAAATATACCTTTTATTATCCGAATACATTTCAGATACGTGTTTTTTCACTTTGGCGCAGTACAGCTTTGTTGATAGAGCAACCTTGCAGTTAAATTTGAATCCAGCAATTTAGTAGTCACCACAGGTGAAATTGATTAGGTGCCAAAAATACCTTTTATTATCCCGTATACATTTCTGACAGGTGTTTTTTTTCACTTTTCGTCATTAAAGCTTTGTTCATAGAGCTACTTTGTAGTTAAATTTTAATACGGCAACTTAGTAGTCACCACAGGTGAACTGATAGGTGCCAAAAATACCTTATATTATCCCGCATACATTTCAGACAGGTTGTTTTTTTTCACTTTTGGTCAGTCAAGCTTTGTTCATAGAGCTACTTTGTAGTTAAATTTGATACAGCAATTTAGTAGTCACCACAGGTGAATTGATAGGTGCCAAAAAAAAACCTTATATTATCCCGTATACATTTCAGACAGGTGTTTTTTTCAGTTTTGGTCAGTCATGCTTTGTTCATTGAGCTACTTTGTAGTTAAATTTGAATACAACAATTTAGTAGTCACCACAGGTGATTTGATAGGTGCCAAAAAATACCTTATATTATCCCGTATACATTTCAGACAGGTGTTTTTTTTCACTTTTCGTCAGTCAAACTTTGTTCATAGAGCTACTCTGTAGTTAAATTTGAATAAAGCTATTTAGTAGTCACCATAGGTGAATTGATAGGTGCCAAAAAATACCTTTTTTTATCCCGTATACATTTCAGACAGGTGCTTTTTTCACTTTTGGTCAGCCATGCTTTGTTCATAGAGCTACTTTGTAGTTAAATTTGAATACATCAATTTATTAGTCACCACAGGTTAATGTATAGGTGCCAAAAAATACCTTTTATTATCCCGTATACATTTCAGACAGGTGTTTTTTTCACTTTTGGTCAATCAAGCTTTGTTGATAGATCTACTTTGCAGTTAAATTTGAATCCAGCAATTTTGTTTTGATTTGAGGGATTTGAGAATAGCTGTATTTGACTGGTCTTTTAATAAGAGACTTTCCAAAAACTCTTCCATACCTTCTCAAATTTGAAATTTCGGAACAGGGAGCCGAAATTCAGGTGATAAGCGAGCAAAGAGGGGAGATATGAGAGTAGGGGTACGAGAGAAAGTGCTCCTTCCAGTGCTGGCGACAACAAACTCAGCCGCGATCGTCAGTTTGCAGGATCGCAGATTCAGCCCTGTCATCGCTGGGTCAGGGCCCGTGTAATCTCATTAACGAACAGCGTCGCCAATCTGTTGCTTCAGTGTATAATGCAACCTGCATCCAGCAGTCTTAACCTCCTCATTCCTCCCCGTTTCTCCCAGTCGACGGCCAAAATGTCGTCATCATCATCATTAGCATCCCGTCCAACATGAAGCAGGGCCAAGATGTCAACTCGTTGTACCCACCACTGTGATAATCCCTTTTCTGAAGACCTCTTTGATACAAAATGCGGTTGGGGTCCAGAAGGCATGTTTAGAAAAAGATCAAGATGCCAAAGAGGATTGATTTTCTCTGCCTGACGCCCATTACTGAGGCCATCATAGGAGGAGAAGGAAGTCGGTCAATCGAAAAATCCCGGGGGCGGTCAGAGGGGGGGGGCGGCACTCCTTGCAGGCCCTCTTGCTTGTATGCCCCCGCGAGCTCCTGGATGCAGAATTTCAGGGACGAACCAAGTCCACCTTTGTTTGATGATGAGATGATGACATTCCTTAGTCGGATCCAACGTGACGATTTCAGCAGAATTTGCTTGCGGAGCGCTTCATCACTGGACGAGGAAGAAGACATGGGGTAGTGTCCCAGTATGGGTCCACCGCCTCAAAAAGGATGAGGGCGGTCCGCAGAAGTCCGCTGAATGATTCCGCCAGCCACGGTCAGCGGAAACCCAGTCCTCGTTTATCGCCAACAAAAAAGTCAGGATCGCTCAAGCCTGGACCTTCTTTGAGCAAGCCACTGATATTCACCCCAGCATGTCCCATATGGCCGCCTTTGCCGTAAAAACGCATAAGTAGAGGCAAGAACCCTTAGGTTGGTTAACCACCACCAACAAGTCCCCTATGCCACATGCAGCGAATGCATGAGTTTGAAATGGAGGCAACACTTGCCAAAAAAGGCCAACCCGACGCCGGGCCTCCAACCCACTTTCACACCCTCTGTCTCCGCCTCCTCCTCCTCCCGCCACCACCAAGCGGTTCCTCAGCTGCCCATGTTCACATCAGAGTCATGATCAGGATCAGCCTCCGCTTAGCCTCCACCGACGCCCTAGTACCACCCAGCACCACCAGAGACCAATCCTAACCCCCTTCCTCCTTCCGCCAGTAGTTGTGGACAACCGGCAGACGTACAGTGGCCAGTCCTAGCAGCCAGCCTTCTGTCTTCCAGGTTTTGGGGAGTCAGAAGAAACACTTAACCCAAACCATCCCAAAGCCAAAACCGATTCGGCCATTGCCATGCTTTTGCCTGGAAATGTTGCCTTTCACGTCTGGTGGACACAGATGGTTTCACACCACGTCATGGCCCTTGCCTGCCCCCAATACCATATGCCGACAGGCATTTCATGTTTCCAGATAAGCCGTCCCTGCCCTTGCCAGCCACGTTTTTGGGTCATCTAAAATTTCAAGCGCGTTGTCTGCATCTGTGGCCGCAAAAGTTCCATCTGACCACCGACACATGGACTAGTAAGCACAGCAAGGCCGCTATATCTCTGTGGAAGGCTCACTGGGTGATCTTGGTGTATGTCTATGGGGGGAGACAGTGGCTCTCATGGCTCGGCGCACGCTCTTCAAAAAAAGCGCAGGGATGGTGCAGGGTTCTTTCCCCCCAAAGGTCCCGGTGGCATCACGTGCCCATGACCCCGGGCCCGGGTTTTGAATTAATCTTCTTGGAGACCGTCCACAAAAGGTCGGGAGCTGTGGACGGCTCTCCGCAACGAGAGAGGCTGGGGGGGGTGCCCAAAACCTTTGTGCCGGGAAAGGTGGTGTGCGTATGGGGCGAAATCTGCGGCCCCCCTTAAGTCGTAGGTGAGACATCCCTTCCCTGGCAAATGTCATGAATTTGCGCCCAGAAATTTTTAAAGAGTACCCGGGTTGGCTGCCTGCTGAGGAAGGTCAAAGTCTAAAGTTCGCATTTCCCGCCGTTGCACCCTGCTTTTCCCGCCCCCCGTAAAACCGTCTCTTTGTTTGACGGGGGCAACCCGGGAATTCCCCCCCCACTTGCCCCAGCGATTGGGCAGCAGCGAAAAAATTCCCAAACCAGTCAAAGTGGACAGGCCTGACAAGCACGGGGGGGACTTGGGGGGTTTGAGCCACCGAGAGTGGAGGCGGGTTTAAAGAGCTCTTTCACCCTTTCCTTTCTAGTTTTTTTGAAGCACCAAAATGGTCCCGTGCGGACAATTTCCCTTGTAAACCCTGGGGCATTGGGGGGGATCTTAGTTCTGGAAACCCTTTGTTTGGGGCACTCTGAAAAAAACAGGTCCCGCCAGCCCACGGAGGAGGAGGCGGACACAGATGCGGACACGGAACCCTTTTTCTCCGTCAAATCACATGGGCCCCTCAGTTTAAAAAATTTTTAAAACGGCCTTTCATTAGGGGTGGTTCGGGGGCCTGGGCTAGGGGAAGGGGGCGCATCAGGGCTCAGGGTGCATCCCTCTCAGGAAAAACCCGGGCTGGTGTTGGGAAAATGTGAAGGAGGAAGCGGAGGAGGGGGGAGGAGGTATTCCTAGACACCGACGGGTTTCCGAGTCCCTTTCCTTGGAAAGAGTTGGCGCGAATTTTTTTGGGGGGGAAAAGGGAAAATTTAGGGGAAAATCAGTTTGTAGTGGCCCCCCCGACCCAGGGGGCGGGGAAAACAGGCTCCCTCCTTTCTCCCTGAGTTTCCTTTTGGATGCCCCCCATTTCCCCCAAAAAGATTTCCCCGCTTTTAAAGGGCCCTTCAAAATGAAACCCCAGTTTTCTGGGTGGCCCCCTCCTGGGGCCAAACCCGGGGACAAAACAAAAACTCAGCACTTTCCTTCCCCAAAACCCCAAAAAGGAGTTTAAAAAGAGGAAAATTTTTGGGGCCTTTGGATTGATTTAACTGGAGGGCATCTGTTTTGGGGTTGGTTTCCGGGTTTCCTTCAAATTGTACGTTTGGGACCCATCAGCGGGCGTGGGGAGCAGTAGAGTTTCCCCGTAGCCCTTAGCGGCAGCGCAGCAGAAGGGGAGGTTGGGGAGAAGCCCCAATGGGTGGCCCCTGGCCCAAACTTTTTTTTCCAAAATCACCAAAAAACCCTGCAAAGCAGGGGAAAACCTTTCCAACAAAAGAGCCAGCTTAAAATCATGGTGCACGGGGGTATCTGAAACTCAACACCGATTTTTTTTGGTTTTGTTGGACCCCTTTGCTTTCTGGGTATCCAAAAAAGGCGAATGGGCCGAAAATCGCTTTTCCCCGCCATAGAGGGGTTGGCCGGGCCCCGGCCAGCGTCATAAACTGAGCGACCTTCAAGCCCCCAGGGTGGGGAAGTTTATTTTCAGACAAAAAGCCCTCCGGCTTTCACAGGGTAAAAGTGGATTTGTTTGACTTTCTCAAGATGAATCAGGCTTTGGGTCTTCTGATGATGTTGTGGCCCCAATTGCCGGGTAAAGATTAGTTGTCCCCGGGTTTCTTCCCCAATTTCCCCTTCATAAAAAGAAATGGGGCCCCTTGAAAAAACTTTTTTTTTTTAAAAAATTTTATTTCTTCTGCAATTTTTTTTTTCTTTTCCCAACCCGTTTTTTTTGTGGTTTTGCTGTTTAGGAGACTGTTAAAAAAACGCAAGGTTTGATGACCAAAACCCGTATTCCAAAACCTCACTTTATCTTTAGAAGTTTTTTGCATTGTCCCAAAGGGGTTTTTAGGTCTGTTTTGTGAGATACAGCTTTAAATTTTTGGGGCCCTTTTTGGGAAAGAAATGTGGCTTCTAAAGTGGAATTTTTTCCATCCCCAATTTTTTTTTTTGTGGCCCGAGGAAAATTGGGGTTGAGTGATTTTATCGACAAAGTTGGGAAAACCCGGGAAAGGGTTTTTTTTGGTGATCCTTTTTTTTGATCTTTCGATAAATTTAAAGGGGTAAAATCTGTGCCCCCTTATTAAGATGCCCCCATTTTCGGCGCTTTCTGTAATTTTGGCGGCCGCAAATCAGATTACAGAATAGAGCAGGGTGAGATGTGTATGCGACCTCATGACTGGGATGTGTATGGTTGCGATTGGCTGGAAAAATCACATGACCCTCGTTTTACATAGAAAAAGCGTTTCCTGTTCAGCCTCAGTGTCCTCTCAGCGTCTCATAGGGTAGGACGTGCGCTCTGCCTGTGGCCAAACAGCTCAGCGAAATTATTCTATTTTTTGTACAGAGAAACCTCTACTATTAGCTTGATCCTTACAATTTAGTTAGATTAGAGATTGGAAGATTTTTTGTAGTTAGGTAGAGAATTTTAAACGAGCATCTACTGCTGTAAAGTCACGGGGGGAGCGTGGGGGGGGCCCTGCGGGCGAACACAGACAAGCTCTATAAAGAACACTGGATAAAGTTCACCAAGGTCTTAGTGTAGACATTGCACTGCAATATCTTTATTATTAACAGTTTGCTATTGAAATATTTCCTGGATATTGGGGAGCCTGAACTTATTAGGATATACATCATTTCTACTAACTGCAGGTCTCTGTGTTAGGTGCAAAACTCCAAATTTTATTATCAGTATACATTTCAGATAGGTGTTCATTTTCAATTTTACCCATTCCACCTTTGTTCATATAGCCACCTTGTACTTAAATCTGAAAACAGCAATTTTATTGTCACCACAGGGGAATTGAAAGGTGCAAAAAATACCGTGTATTTTACGAAAACATAAAAAGATACGTGTTTTTTTCACTTTGGCGCACTACAGCTTTGTTCATTGACGCAGCTTGCACGTAAATCTTAAAAAAGAATTTTTATTGTCACCACAGGAGAATTGAAAGGTGCAAAAAATACCGTGTATTATACGAAAACATAACAGATACGTGTTTTTTGACTTTGGGGCACTACAGCTTTGTTCATTGACGCAGCTTGCACGTAAAATCTTAAAACAGCAATTTTATAGTCACCAAGGTGAATTGAAAAAGGGGGAAAAATACATTTTATTTTCCGATACATTACAGATACGTGTTTTTTTACTTTGGCGCACTACAGCTTTGTTCATTGATGCAGCTTGCAAGTAAATCTTAAAACAACAATTTTATAGTCACCACAGGTGAATTGAAAGGTGCAAAAAATACCGTGTATTATACGAAAACATAACAGAAACAAGTTATTAGACTTTGGCGCACTACAGCTTTGTTCATTGACGCAGCTTGCACGTAAATCTGAAAACAGCAATTTTATAGTCACCACAGGTGAATTGAAAGGTGCAAAAAATACATTTTATTATCCGAATACATTTCAGATACGTGTTTTTTGACTTTTGCGCACTACAGCTTTGTTCATTTACTCACTTTGCACTTAAATCTTAAAACAGAAATTTTATAGTACCACAGGTGAATTGAAAGGTGCAAAAAATACATTTTATTATTTCCCAAAACATTTCAGATACGTGTTTTTTGACTCTGCCGCACTACAGCTTTGTTCATTGACGCAGCTTGCACGTAAATCTTAAAACAGCAATTTTATAGTCACCACAGGTGAATTGAAAGGTGCAAAAAATACAGTTTATTATACGAAAACATAACAGATACGTGTTTTTTGACTTTGGCGCACTACAGCTTTGTTCATTGACGCAGCTTTCACGTAAATCTGAAAACAGCAATTTTATAGTCACCACAGGTGAATTGAAAGGTGCAAAAAATACATTTTATTATCCGAATACATTTCAGATATGTGTTTTTTTGACTTTGGCGCACTACAGCTTTGTTCATTGACGCAGCTTGCACGTAAATCTTAAAACAGCAATTTTATAGTCACCACAGGTGAATTGAAAGGTGCAAAAAATACCGTGTATTATACTAAAAACTAAAAGATAATAGTTTTTTGACTATGACGCACTACAGCTTTATTCA
>JAODAL010059387.1:0-21511 GCA_025379985.1 Phyllomedusa bahiana
ATAAAAGACTGTAAGAGGAACAACCATAGAGAAGACTGTAAAAGGAGAAACCATAATGAAGCTGTAGAGAGGAGTAACCAAAGTGAGGTCTGTAGAGGACTAACCATAAAAAGGTCTTTTAGAGGGAAACTAACCAGATTGAAGTCTTAGAGTGGAAATAATTGAATAAAGTCGTAGAGAGCAGCTAACCATAGAAATTTGTAGGAAAGCAACCATGAGATGAAGTCTGTAGAGGGGAGCAAACCATAGATAGTTGTAAAGGGAATACCATAAAATGAAAGTTTGTAAAGGGGAACTAACTATAGTAAGTTGTAAGGGGAAACTTAAACCTAGAGTAATCAAGGGGAACTAACTGTCAAACACATCCCAGCACTGCTGGGGGGCCACTGAAAGGGGGTAGATTTATCTCCATTTGCCTCACCTCTAAATCAGATAGCGAATAAAGCATAAATCCCCCACAAAACAATTCCAGCACCCCAAAAAAAGTTATCCGCGCCACCACCCTTCCTTCATAATCAAAAAGGAATCACCCGGGAAGGAATCTATTCCTAACTATTTTAAAAAAACACGTAAAAATGCTTACAGGGTCACCTCACTTTTCCCCCCAGCCTAAAAAAAAATACATTTAAAGGGGAAATGGATCCGTGCAGTGACAAACTAAGCTTACTTGTAATTTAATAAGGATTAGGTACAATGTTACATAAACAAAATTAATACAATGACTATACATACGGAGCAACGTTATAAAAAAAAAGGGAGAAAATTAAAAAGAATTCACATTTTACAATGTTTCAGCTTTCAGTCCAAGGGGTTTTGGTAAAGGAAAATGGGAAACCCCGCTCATAGAAATTGAACCCCAGGGGTATGAACCAGATTTGAGTCTGCCATTGTTTTATGGCCCAAAAAATTCTGTCCCGTTTCCCCTCCTCCCCATATTTGGCTACTCTTTTTCTGGTGAAAAATTTAAAGAGGTGGGGGGGACTTTGGGTTTCTTGAGGGTTGTTGTTACTAAACCCCCAGATGGGGGAATCCGGACTGCGCTTCTCTGTGACCGATAATGAGCTCTTTCACTGTTGTGTTTTTTTTGGGGGGGGGTCAAAGGTCATTGTTATCTTTTCTGGAGGGATTTATTGGTTACGAGTCGAAAATTTGTCTTTTTAATTTTGGGGCTATAGATTTGCACTGGATTGTAACACACGGGAATATATTTCCAAAATGACTTTTGTTAAAATTTTTCAATCACAGGCACACATTCCATTCCACAGGGGGCGGGGGGGAGGCCCCAAACTTAAACGGTTTAATGACAATCCAGAAACATTTAAATTTTAGTGTAAAAAATTTTATTTCACTAAAACCATGAGGTGAAGTCGGTGAGAGAGGAACTAAACCATGAGGTGAATCGGTGAGGAAAGGGAACAACCTGAGTAAGCTGGGGAAAAAAGGAACTAACCATGAATGAAACTGTAAGAGGAGCTAACCATGAGTGAAGTCTGTATTGAAGCAAAAACCATTGAAAAGTCCCGTAAAAGGAACTAACCCTAGATGAAGTTGAAGAGGAAAACCATGAGTGAAGTCTGTAGAGAGCAGTAACCATGAGTAAGTCTTGAGAGGGCTAACCATGGATGAAGTTTAGAGAGGAGTAACCCTTAGAAAAGTCTGTACAGAGGAACTAACCCCTTAGAAAAAGTCCCTAGGAGGGAACTAACCCGGGGGAAGTCTATAAAAAGGAAATAACCAGAGATTAAGTCTGTAGAGAGGAGGCTAACAAGTTAACTCTGTGAGAGAAGAATTAACCATGAGTGAAGTCTGTGAAAGGAACAACCCCCTAAATAAAAACTTAAAGGAACTAACCATGAGTGAAATTTGGAGAGGAACAACCATAGAGGAAGACTGAAGAGGAACAAACCCATGAGATAAGACGTAAGAGGAAAAACCCTTTTAAAGAATCTTTAAAGAGGAGCTAACCATATGATGAGGTCTGTAGGACAGCAACCATAGATGAAGTATGTAAAAAGACAAAACCAAAAATAAAAGTCTTAAGGGACTTCCAGGATGAAGTCTGTAGAGTGGGCAACCATGAGATACGTCTGTACAGAGGACTAACCAAAACATAAGTTTGTATAAAACAACCATGAATGAAGTCAAGAGGGGGAACAAACTTCACGTACACACCACCAGCAGGGGAGGGGGGCCATGTAATGGGTAGATTTATCTCCACTTGCGCTCACCTTCAATCAGATACGAATCAACATAAATCGCACCACAAGAAAATTTCCCCACCCCCCAAAGTTATCCGCTGCCACCACCTTTCCCTTTTCAATAATCAAAAAGGAACACCGAAGGAATCTGATTCCTAATGATTTCAAAAAACTAAAAATGCTTACAGGTTCCCTCACGCCCCAAAAGCTACAAAAAAATACACCCTTAAAAATGGGATCCGTGCATGACAAAACAACTTACTTGTAACTTTAATAAGAGTATTGGGGTACAATGCTTACATAAACAAAATATAATAACAAGACTAACAAGGGAGCAAAAAATTAAAATAAAAGGGAGAAAATTGAAAGAATTCACACTTACAATGTTTCACTTTTATTTTCCAAGGGGGATTGGGAAAGGAAAATGGAACACAGCTCAATCAAAATTTTGAACCCCAGGCTATGAACACAGATTTGAGTCTGGGCCCTTGTTTTATAGGGCCCAAAAATCTGTCCCGGTTTTCCCCCCCTCCCTATTTTGGCACTTTTACTGGGTGAAAAAATAGGGGGTGGGTTTGTTTTTTCTTATGAGGGGTTGTTGCTTACATCGCTAACTAGATGGCAAACACGGACCGCTTCGCTTGGACCATCATGAGCTCTGCACTGTTGTTTTTTTGTTTGGGGGGGGCAAAGGTGACATCGTTAAAACTTTCTGGATGGGGGATTGTATAGGTTACGAGCGTAAAATTTTTTCATTAATTTGGGGCTTATAGATAGCACGGATTTTTAAAACCCAAAGGGGTAAAATACTTTTCCCAAAAAACTTTTTGTTAAGTTTTTACAAAACCAGGCTACACATTCCATTTTCCCCCGGGGAGTGGAGGCTCAACACTCAAGACATGTTTAAGCAAAAACCAAATACATTAATTTTTAGTGTACACTTCACTAACCATGAGGGGAAGTCGGTGAGAGAGGAACTAACCAGAGGTGAAGTTTGAAGAGGAAATAACCATGAGCTGAAGTCGTGAAAGAGGAACTAACCAAGAATGAAGCGTTTAAAGGACTAAACCCTAAAAAGTCTGTATTTAAGCAAAAAACCATGAAGAAATCAGTAAAAAGGGAAATTTAAACCCTGAGATGAAGTCTGAGAGAAAACAACCATGAGATGAAGTCCCGTAGAGAGCGCTAACCGAGATAAAAACAAAAGAGGAGCAACCATGAATGAAGTCTGTAAGAGGGGCAACCAAGAGACGAATCTGACAGAGGAACAACCATAAAGAATTCCGTTAAAGGGGAAATAACCAAGAAGAAGTCTGTAGAAAGGGGCTAACCAAGAGTTGAACCTGGAGAGAAGAAATTTAAACCTGAGATAAGCTGTAAAAAAAAACTAACCAAAAAAGAAATCTGTAGAGAGGAACTAACCATGAATGAAGACTGTAGAGAGGAACTAACCATGAAGAAGTCTGGAGAGAGGAACTACCATGAGTTGAAGTCTGGTAAAGAGGAATTAATCATGAATGAATCGTAGAGAGCACTAACCACGAGATAAAGAGTAAGAAAAGCTAACCGTGAATGAAGTCTTTAGAGTGGGGGCTTACCATGAAAGAAGTGTGTAATGGAACAAACCAGAGATCACTCTGTAGAGAGAGCTAACCAAAAAATGAAGTTGTAAAGGAACAACCATGAGTGAAGTCTGTGAAAGGAACTAACCATGAGGAAGTCGAGAGAGGAACTAACCATGAGGGGAAGTCGGTGAGAGAGGGGAAATAACCATGAATGAGTCTGTGAAAGAGGGAAAAAACCATGAGATGAAATCTGTAGAGAGGAGCTAACCTAGATGAATTCTGTAGAGAAAGAAAATAAAACCCTGGGGGTGATCTCTGAAGAAGGAACTAAACCCGGGAAAAATTTTGTAGAGAAGAACTAACCATGAATGAATCGTAAGAAGAAAAAACCTTCGAAAGTCTGTAGAGAGGAGCAAAACCAAGAGATAAGTCTGTAAAGGGGGAACTAACCCGAAAAATTTAAACATAGAAGGAACTAACCAGAGAGAAGTTTTGTAGAGAGGGGAAAAAACCATGAGATGAAGTCTGCAAAGGAATTAACCATAAAAAAAGTTTGTAAGGGGGAACTAACCATGAGAAATCCCATAGACAGGGAGCTAACCATGAATAAACTAAGAGAGTAGCTAAACATGAGAACATCTATAGAAGGAATTAACCATGAATGAAGTCTGTAGAGATGAGCTAACCATGAGTTGAAGTCTGTAGAGAGGAGCTAACCATGAGATGATGTCTGTAGAGAGGAACTAACCATGAGATGAAATCTATAGAGAGGAACGAAGCAAGTGATGAAGACTGTAGAGAGGAACTAACCATGAGATGAAGTCTGTAGAGAGGAACTAACCATGAAATGAAGTCTGTAGAGAGGAGCTAACCATGAGATGAAGTCTGTAGAGAGGAACTAAACATGAAGATGAAGGGCTGTAGAGAGGATAACCATGAGAAAGAAGGTCTGCAGAGAGGAATTAATCCCTGAAATAAAGTTTGTAGAGAGAACTAACCAGAAATGAAGTCTATAGACAGGAGCTAACCATGAGATAAAGTCTACAGAGAGTAGCTAAACATGAGATAAAGTCTATAGTAAAGGAACTAACCATGAGATGAAGTCTGTAGAAAGGAACTAACCATGAAATGAAGTCTGTAGAGACGAGCTAACCTGAGAGACGTCTGTAAAGGGGGAACTAACCCTGAAAGAAATCTATGAAGGAACGAACCAAAGATGAAACTGTAGAAGGGTAACCATGAGATAAGTCTGTAAAAGGAACCAAAACCTGAAATGAAGTCGTTTAAAAGGAAAATAAAACATGAGAGAAGTCTGTAGAGACAGCTAAACCCGAATGAAGTATGTAGAGAAGAGCTAACATGAGATGATTTTGTAGAGTGGGGCTTACCCGAATGAAGTCTATAGATAGGAAAACCATAGATAAAAATCTACAGAGATACTAAACATGAAAAATCTAAGAGATGGAACAACCATGAGATGAAGTCGTAGAGAAGACTAACCATGATTTTTAATCTGTAGAAAGGACTAAACCCTGAGATGACGCTTAAGAAACTGCCATAGATGAAATCTATAGAGGGAACAACTAAGAGATAAGACTGTAGAAGGGAACTAACCTGAGATGAAATCAGAGAAAGGGAAAAACCAGAAATTAAATCTTAGAGAGGAACTAAACATGAGAGAGTCTGAAGAGCAGCTAACCATGGATAAGTATGTAAGAAAGCTAACTCTGAGATGAAGTCTGTAGAGTGGAGCTTACCATGAGATGAACTCTGTAGAGTGGAGCTAACCATAAGATGAAGTCTGTAGAGAGGAATTAACCATGAGGTGAAGTCTGTGAGAGAGGAACTAACCCTGAAAAGCGAGAGAGGGGAAATAACCCGAGTGAAGTCGGTTGAAGGGAACAACCAAGAGATGAAGTCTGTGAAAGAGGAACTAACCATGAGATGAATTCTGTAGAGAGGAGGTAACCATGAGATGATGTCTGTAGAGAAGAGATAAAGATGAGATGAAGTCTGTAGAGAAGCAACTAACCACGAGATGAAGTCTGTAGAGAAGGAACTAACCATGAGATGAAGTCAGTAAAGAGGAACTAACCTGAATGAAGTCGGGTAGAGAGGGAAATAACCTGAGAAGAAATCTGTGAAGGAGGAACTAAACCCCAGATGAAGATTAAGAGACCCTGGGGGGGCCAGGACTGAGGGGCTCGTCACTGGTAGTTCCTGTTAGAAAGAGCTTGCACTATGGATCACTAAGGACAGCAAAACAAAAACATGAAAAGAAGTCTTAGAAGGAACAACCATGAGATAAGTCTGAAAAAGGAACAACCATGAAAAAGTCTGTACAGAGGAACTAACCAGATAGAAGTCAGTAGAAAGGAACTAACCTAGATGAAGTTGTAGAGAGGACTAACCAGAGATGAATCGAAAGAGGGGCTAACCATGAGATAATCTGTGAGGAGGAACTAACCAAAAAAAGAAGTCTGAAGAGTGTAAACATGAGATGAAGTATGTAGAGAGGAGCTTACAATGAGATTGATGTCTGACCGGGAACTGGGAAGTCGGTGACAGAGGAACCTAACCTGAGATGAAGTCTGTGTGAGGGAGGACAAAATAACCATGAATTGAAGTCTCTGTAGAGGAGGATCTAAACCATTGAGATGAAGTCTTTAGAGAGGAGCCTAACCTCAATGGGATGTCTGTAGAGAGATAAAGATGAGATGAAGTATGTAGAGAGGAACTAACCATGAAATGAAGTCTGTAGAGAGGATCTAACCACGAGATGAAATCTGTAGAGAGGAACTAACCATGAGATGAAGTCTGTGAGGGGGGCATGGAGAGCAATTTATGTGCAAGAGCAGAAAACCATGGGAAGGACTAGTGTCATGGGCGCGGCGCCGACAGTCGCCGCGGACCGTCCCCCCGTGGTGCGCCGGGGTCCGGCACGGGTTGCTGCGGCTGCTCCGCAGCCGTGGTCCTTCTGCACCTAGGGCTGGAACTTACTATCGTACTACCAGTCCCCGCTCATGTCTCAGCTCTGACAGCCGCCGCGAATCCCGCTTAAGGCGCAGCGTCGCGACGGGCACTCCTGGTTCAGGTGAGGGATCAGCGCGCCTTATAATCTGGGTAATTTGTCTCGGCCGCTGGTCCTATATTTGGTAGACATTTCCCAAGCACTAGCTGCCAGTCTGTTTGTGAGTTTTTGGAGTTGTTTAGTGTTGTGTTGAGTTCATAGTCTTGATTTTACCGTGTACCAGTCCGGCCTGCTTAACGTTTTCTGACCTTGACTGTTTGCCGCCCTGCCCTGACCGTACTGCTGCCTCTGACCGACGAACCTTCTTGCCGCCATGCCCTGACCTTCTGCCTGTCCCCGACTACGCCTCCGGATTACGATTTTGCACCACGCTGTACACCGGCCGCACAACGCAAGCCAATTCACGTCAGGGGTAACGACTGTTTGCCTCCTCACACAGCAAGGACCATCCGCTTTGTTTTTTTTAACATGGCAGCGGCTTGCGTGAAAACCGGGGGCTCACTTAGACTCCGTTCCCTGGGTTGGGGACTTAGCTATCAATCGTTGCGTTGGGCCCAGGGATCCACTCCTCCTGTTACAGTACAGACGGCCATGGATTTCCGACAGGGTACCTCTGCCTGATATCCGGGACATCCACGACAGCTGATCGCCCAGCAGAGTTCAACGCATCGACCAGCTTGCGGCCATGAGAACCTGGCGACTTCGTCTGCTCCACCGGACTTACACCTCTGCTAACCTGCATCCGTCCCACCCCCCCCCCCCCCCCCCCTGCCCCCCCCCGCCCCACCACCCCCCCCCCCCCCCCCCCCCCCCCCCCCCCCAACCTAGCATCTATTGCTCTACCTCGCTTCAAGCTTCTGGACCCTCTCTGCATCTGCCACTCCCTCTCGCTACGATGGAGACCCTAGGAAGTGCAGCGGGATTCATCATCAGTGCTCACATAACCAACTCGGAGTATGATGGGGCGCCAATTTCTACAGAGCGATGCCTGGTGGCCTTCACGTCTCTCGCCTCTTGACTGGAGGAAGCACTTGGTCTGGTACCCACTATGGGATCGAGGGGGATCCTCTGAACGGCGGACCTTCAAACCTTACTTCGGGGTTCCGCAACGTCTTTGAGGAACCAGGCCGTATCTTCCCTCGGCTGCCGCGCGCTGCTTCGGCCCTCGTCAGGGCGACACACTGTCGGTCGTTATTCGTGCAGTATCAGCATCACGCACTCCACGCCACCTCTCACCGCGCACGCTCGCCATCATTAACAACGAAAGCGTGGTGGCGACATTTTGGCAAGGCTCTCGGGGCGGAATCAAGGACGAGCCGCCGCTCGGGATTACCAGCTGCTTGTGATGACCTAATCCATTTGGCACCCGAGTTGGATATATTCGCTTCGCCCGAAAAGGCACTCAGGAGTCCGCTCTACAACGGGAAAACCGTGCCGTCCACGCCGTTTCCCCGCTTGGCTCCACGTTCCATGCGGTCTCCCTCTTTTCTCCTCAGATGGTCTCTGAAGAAGAACCTATGCAGCTAGAGAGAGCCAACCTGTCCCAGGAAGGAACGTTCACAGACGTCGCCAGATAAGAAGCAGCTGTGCTTTCTATTGTGGCGGGGTTCTGGCCACTTCATTGCGGGACTGTCGCGGGTGCGCGGGAAACTGAGGGCTCGTAGGAGAGGCAACCTAGGTGTCAGACCGGCCTGTCCCCGTAGCGTTTATACATTTTGGTTGCTTCTCCGGACAGCACCTTCAGTCCACCCCGCCTTTATTTATTCTGGATCGGCAGGGAAATTTCATTACCGCCAAAAACCCCCCCCCTCTGCCCTACCTCCCTCCGCCGCGGCACCCCACACCCCGCTCCACTTACTATTTCTCCCGTGACTCCGTGCAGAAACCCCAGAGTCTTCGGTCAGTGGCGATATGGCTTAAAGGGGAGCCATCCGTTTTCGTACGGCTCATCTCTCGACACGCGCCTGCAGATTGGGGCCCTTCGCACAGGATGTGATATGTGTGATGTATGTATCACTTTATAGTCCTGCTCGGTCCTCCTCCTGAAGTACTTCTGGGCCTCCCATTGGCTGCAGGACACATACTCGCACCCTTGGGATTTTGGAGCACAGGTGAATGTCATGCGTTGGGGTTGCCGATGTCACTCCGTTTTGCCCTGTCTGAACCACAATCTCTCTAGGTCACTTCCCTGAAGTCTGCCAAGCCTCTTCAGGTCACACTACGCCATATTGGGACTTTGCTGATGTTTTATCGGAGAGGCAGGCCGAACTCTCCCTACCACCGGCACCTACGGACTGTCCCATTGACATGCCAACTGGCTGTAAATCCTCACAAGAGGACGGGTTTATCCACTCTCGTCCCGGAGACTAAGGCGATGTTGGAATCCCAATCAAGGAGAACCTCCGCAAAGGGTTTATCAGGTAAGTCCTCGTACCTGCGGCAGGAGCCGGCTTCTTCTTGGTGGGAGAAAAAAAGATGGGTCTCTCAGGCACGGCATCGACCTATCGGGGGCTTAAATAAAATCACCATAATAGGAACATGCACCCTTGCCTTGATATCGGAACTCTTCGACCGCCCTGCGTGGTGCGGGGGGAAAATATTTCTCCAAGCTGGATCCTTCGCGGGGTGGTGCGTGTATAATTTGATCCGTATTAGAGAAGGCTGACGAGTGGACACAGGCGTTTAATAAGGGGTGGCACTTCCGTATTGTTATGCCTTTTCGGTCTTCTGGCGCTCCATGCTGTATTCCAAAGCTTTCGTCAATGAGATCTTACCGCGACCTACTCTACAGCTTGTTATTGTTCTACTTGGGAATCGCTATCCTAAATACGTTTATCCGGTTCTCTGGTAATCATCGCCACCACGTTCGCCAGTTCCTCAGGCGACTCCGGTACCCATCGCTTTTTGCCAAACCAGAGAAGTGTCTCTTTCGAAAAGTACCAGCCTGCCCTTTTAGGGGTACATAGTCTCTGATAGGCCTCCGGATGGATCCCTCAAAACTCTCGCAGTGTTGCTGTGGCCCACAACCGGGGCCTTCGGCCATTCAACGTATTCCTAGGATTGCCAATTATTATAGACATTTATCTCCACATTTTCTTCTACACGCTTGTGGCTTCCTCTGGTGGCTCTAACCAAGAAAAACGCCAATCACCAAGGAAGCTCATAGAAGCCTTCTGCCGTTCTCAAAATCCGCGTTGTGTTGCTACGGTTCTGTACTCGCCCGGACCCGAACCGCCTCCATTCATTTTCTGGAAGTGGACATGACGCTCCTCGGTGGGTGCGGTGCTGTTCCTCCTGCAGAGGTCCTCCTCGGGTAAAATGCATACGTGCGGATTAGTCTCCAAAACTTTCTCTTCTGGCCGAGAAGATTATACCATAGGGGGATCGCGAATTACTGGCCCATAAAGCTGGCCCTAGTAAGAGTGGCGTCACCTGCTCTGGAGGGCTCGTCACCCTAGTTGATATTTTCACAGACCATTAAAAAACTCCTATATCTTCACTCGTCGGCTCAACGCTCTGAATCCCCGGCAGGCTAGATGCGCGCACACACTCGCCCCGCGTCCGTCTTCGCCCGTTTTTGATTTCCTGCTAAACTTTCGGCCAGACGGGGAAGAACGTCTCCAAGCTGACGCCCTTTCTCGCGCCTCTGGATACGTGGGTCTCGACTCTCTTACCACAGCCACATTGTACACCTCGAACGCCTCGTTGTGTGTGCTGCCCCCGTGGATCTTTCAACGTTGGTGCCCCCGGAAGACGTTATGTGCGCCCGGGCTTAGCATCCTGAAGTGGGGACATTTCTTCTGGCCCGAACAGACTGGGCTCATCCCAGGAATCCATAAGTCATCTTCAGCTGGTCTCCCGCTACTACTGGTTGGCCAACCTCTTGCTCAAGACAGTCAGGGACTTTGTGCTGGCATGGCTCTTTCCTCGTGCCCGAAATAATGGTCTCGCCTCAAGCCCCGCGGGCCTTCTTCAGCCTCCTACTGTGCCGGAAAATTCAAAAAACACTGGACCCATGTCGCCATGGGACTTTGGTTCACAGATCTTCCACCTTTCATCTGGGAACACGGGTGGTGAACGATCGCTTCTCGAAATGGGCTCACTTCTTTCACACACTGCACTGGGTAACCCTCTGCCACCAGCTGGCACATATCAATTTTTTCCACATATTTTCCGCTTGCAGGTTCCCGGTTGATTGTTGCGCGACTCCGGACGAGGAGGTCCAGTTTTGTGTCGCTAAATTTTGGCGTTGTCCCTGTGGATGTAAGTGTGTGATAGATTCAGTTGAGTTTTTCATCTGCATACAAACTCAAACTAACGGGCAGGTAGAACGGGTTTTAACCAGGTGTTGGGCACTACTTGCGGCACTTTGTGTCCGCTCGTCAGGATAAATCTGGTCGTGATCTCTCTCACTGGACAGAGTTTTCTTTTAACTCTTTAGAGTTCTGAATCGCTGGGGCTCCCCGCATTTCTTTTTGTTGTATTTGGAGTTAACATCCCCGGCCACACCTACTCCCAGCTAGCTACCTGTTCTCTTTTCCCTGCCGTGGATGCCAAGTAAGGGACTTCAAGGCCTCTATGGCGGCTCACACTGAACAGGCACTGCTACGAGCTTCTGCCCGCACCAAGCGGCAGGCTGGACAGGTACAGTTAGGCCCCCCGCCACTATTCTGAGCCAGGAGATGGGTTTGGTTCATCTGCTAAGTACGTCCGTTTTAGGTGCCCAGTAGTTTACAAGTTGGGCCCCAAATACCTGGGTCCTCTTTTGTGTGCTCCAGCAGTTGAAACCCGGTCTCCTATAAGCTTCGGCTGCCCCCGACTCTACGTATCGCCGAACGCGTTTACGTGTTCCCTCTCAAGCCGGTGGATTGCTGAACCGCTTCTCCGAGACTGTCTCGCACCATTATCCTGTTGGCTTAGCAATGTGATAACAATCTTTGAGGTCAAGGACAGGTGCTGGCGGAGAAGACCAGTGAGGGGGATAATTGCGGTTCTTATCTTATCGAATGGAAGGGCTTCGGCCGAGGAGCGTTCATGGGAAACCTGAGACCAATCTGTCCCTGATCTCCTCGCTAAATTTCAAAGGAAGAGGGGGAGTGTGTGTAAGGGGGTACTGTCTCGGCGCGCGCGTGCGCACGCAGCTCGCCGCGGCCGTCAGTGTGCGCACGGGGTTCGGCACTGGGTGCTGCGGCCTGCCCGCAGCCGTGGTCCTTCTGCCTAGGCTGGAAACCCGTAACTTACCAGTCCCCGCTCCTGTCTCAGATCTGACAAGCCGCCGAGCGCATTAATCCCTGCTTTAAGGCCGCGCGCGGACGGATGGTCAGGATTTAAAGTGGCCATGCGATCCTTTAATTGGGTAATTGTCGGTCCGCTGGTCCTATATATGGTAGAATTCCAGCACTCGCTCCAGTTCTGTTGGTGTGTTTTTGGCGGTGTGTTGAGTTCAGTCTTGATTTCCGGTACCAGTCGCCTGATTACGTTTCTGACCTTGCCTGTGCACCCTGCCTGACCGATCTGCCTGCCTATGACCACGAACCTCTGCGCCTGCCTGACCTTCTGCAGTCCCCGTGTACGCTCCGGTTTACGATTTTGCACCCGCTGTACCCCTGGCTGCCATCGCAAGCAAGTCGGTAGGGGTAACGACTAGAGAGAGCCTCACGCCGCAGCAAGACCATCACCGCATTTGGCGAGCTCTGGGTGAAACCGGGGGCTACTTAGACTCCGTTCCCTGGCGTGGCTTAGCTATCATCGCTTGCGTTGGCCCAGCGGATCCACTCCTCCGTTACAACTAGTCTATGTGAGGGGGAAGGAATAAGAGCAGTCTGTTAGAGAAGTGTTAGACAATCACTAGAGTTTTTGTTAGACAATCCGTAACTATGTTGAGCAATCTGCTAAAGAGATGGGGGAACCATGAGAAGCAGTCTGAGAAAGAGCATGGAGAGCAGTCTGGCAAAGAAAGAAAACCATTGGGAACTGTGTGTGTGCGAGGAAGGACTAAGGGGATCAGTCTGTTCTGAGAAGGGGGCGTTATGAGTCTTAATGAGAGAGGGGACCATGGAAAACTGTCTGTATGAGAGAGGGATATAGGGAACAATCAGATAGTGAGGGTCATGGGAAGTAGTGTGAGAGATGGAGTAACCATGGGGAGCAAGCTGAGGCAGAGCATGGACACTAGTCTGAAAGAAACCGTGGGAAGCTGTGTATGTGGAAGAGGAGGGAACCATAGGAATTAGTCTGTGTGAGAGAAGGGTGCAACATGAGGAGCTGTCTATGAAGAGGGTAAACGAGTAGTCAATGTCAATAAGAGATGGGGCATGGGGAACAGATAGAGATTGAGTGGGCCATAGGGAGAATTGTGTAAAAGAGAAGGGGACCATAGAGAACATTATGTGGAAGAGATGTGTGTGGCCATAGGAGGAGTAGAGAGAAGTCTGTGTGTGGAGCATGAAAAGCAGGAGAACCATAGGGCCCAATCCGAGAAGAGAAGGGCATTGAGATTAGTCTGCATGTATGAGGGAGTTCACCATGGGGTATGGTCTTTGTGGAGGAGAACCATGGGTAAGCAACAAGTCATGCCAAGAGAAGAAGGAAGGCCATGGCAAACAATCTGTGTTAGTGACCGGGGGGACATGGAATGCAAGTCTGTGAGGAAAGGGGCCATGGGGAGCAGTTGTGTGAAGACATAGGGAAAACTATAGAAAGTTATGTCTGTGTGAGAGAGGGGACATGGGAGCAGTTCTGTTGAGAAAGGGGGCATGGGGAGCAGTGTGTGTAGACATGGGGAACCATGGGACAGCAGTCTGGGGAAGGTGTTACTAGCTTGAGTAATGAAGGAGAAAATCCTTTGGGGAAAGCAATGTATGGGAGGTGGAGGGGAAATGGAAGGGAACCAAATAATCAGTCTGGTGAGAGAAAGGGATCCTTGGAGACACATTATGTAAAAGAGGGGTGCCATGGAGAGTTTGTTTCTTTGAAAGAAGGTGAAGCAGCGAATGTGAAAGATGTAAGAACCAAAAGTGAGCAGTCTGAGATTGGGCATGGAAATTAACCTCGATTGTAGAGACCCGAGACAATGGGGAGCGTGTATGAAAAGGGGGGAACCAGGAGCAGTGCTGGATGAAAACAAAAGTGACCATGGGTCCTACAGACACTCCGAGGCCTCTCTTAGGATATCATTTTAAAAACATGGATAAAAAACTATATGCGATGATCTTAGGGGCCGGCAAGGCCCACCTGGGCAAATTTATATACCTTTCAGTGGTTGGATCTGTGTTTCGAAAATGCCCATACTCATAGGGTGACAATCGTAGAGTATCTTACTAGAGATAACGTTGTTGTCCCTTATGTGGGCGCCATGGGGAGGAGATTGAATGTCGTGGCAGCAGTTGGCCTCTCTCTTATGTGGGCCGGGGGAATTTAGTTAAGCTCGCGCGCGCGTCGCGCGCACACAAACTTTTATATCTCCTGCACTCGCTCCACCAATATATTTGACTTCAATGGATGAAAACTAGTAATGTAATGCGCTGATCTGAAGTTTTATACTGGAAGGGCAAGGAGACCTAGGGTCACCCCTCATTGTTTTGCAGCAGCTCAGGACGGACTGGAGGTATAAAATTAACTAATGTGCGGACGAGAGAGAGAGAGGAGAGATAGGGCCCTACTGAGAATAACAATGGACGGTTGCAAGGGAGCGGAGTTTTCGCAGATGTCGGGCTACAGACCGGGAATTTATGGTAGGTTAGGTATCGCTTCAGGACTTTCTTATCTATGCCATACCACCTAATCCCAGAACCTATTAGACTAAATCCTTCTTATTATAGAACGGCATGGTGGGCATGGCAGAAGATTGGAGGGGCAAATTTAATCTCCACCACCAAAGGCATCCCGTTCCGTTACGGTTGTGTGTGTGTGTGTCATAGGGAATTTCACGCATGTAAAAAGGCTGGCTATTTACCTCGGTCTACCAATTCCTGTGACGGGTAGCTCTCGCAGACCAACAAACGATGAAGGATAGCACTCAGAGCACAATTTCCTCAGGCAGGAAATACCTTTTTTGCCTTCTCTGTTGTGCGCAACAGTTATGTGTCCACATCCATCGCACAAGTCGAGCCCGGGGAATGGAACCCGACAATACGCAATCGTTGTCCCGCAGTACACGGAGAGGGGTTTGATCCACCCATTTCTACAAACTTTTACATGTGCTACTCCTTGATCAATATGGCGCCTTACTAAAGGGGTTAGAGATGATCCTTCCACCTGACTTCCCCCTCTAATTAGGGCTCTAACAATAGTCGCATGTGTGTCTTTTCTCTTTGCTTCCAGCAGCTGGGAAACGCGCACACTCGCACATGCCTTTCCATAGAGCTTATATAACCCCAATCAGGGGACACAGACTAGTGCTTTCGTTGTTAGACCCCAGGAGCAGACATTTTCCACTGTCTATGGAGTTGCCCAAGGGTTCAGGTCTTTTGTAGGCGAGTGATGGCTTTTACAAGAAACTATTTAACTAACTATGTCCCTGACAACCCGTTGTGGGCCATATCTGGCCACATAGATGTTAAGAGGACTCTGTGTGCACCGGGGGGTAGGAAACTCCTCTACATGGTATTGGCGGCAGGTGTAAAGACCATCTTAAATACATGGATATATGAATCTCCCCCTCCGTTTCAACTGTTTTTTGAAAAACTCTCTTTTAAAAGCTGCAGGCAACCTTGCTGATGACACAGAGGGAACTGGCGAACACTCCATCTGCGACAGCAGAAATATCATACAAAGAGGCCAAAACGGTTCTGGAATCTTTCGTGCAAAGTCAAGCAAATTGGCTAGTTAAAATCAACCAGAATAGGTATTTCAGAGGGGCGAACAGAGATAGCCGGATGTTAGCACGGCTGGCTAAGACGCAACGTAGTCGCAAACCGGTGCTGGCCCTGAGGGATCCTGACTCCGCCGCACGTCAGACAGAGCCAGAGGAGATTTCGAGACTATTTACTGAGTTCTTCGAGGATCTCTATAGAGCACCGCCGACTGATATGGATCAGATAGAGTCTTTCCTAGACACAGGGTTCCTTCCGGGCCTTGATGAAGAGCAGCAGGCTTTTTTAGATAGTCCAATCACTGAAGAAGAGGTGAGGACGGCCGTGGCATCTTCGGCCATTGGGAAATCGCCAGGGCCGGATGGCTATGGTAACGAATATTATAAGCTTTTAGCAGTTGAAATTACACCAATTTTGACTAGCCTCTATAATGCAGTATATCAGGATCGGAGGGCGATGGAGTTATTCTCGGAGTCGTGCACTATCTTACTTCCTAAACCGGGCAAGGATCAAACTCTGGTTAAAAATTACCGTCCGATAGCTTTGCTCAACAGTGACTATAAATTATTAACTAAGATTTTAGCGACTCGACTCCAGGCCTTCCTTCCTCATATAGTGCATCCTGCCCAGAGGGGCTTTGTGCAGGGGCGCCAGGCAGTGAAAAATATTCGGTCGGTAGTGGGGGCGACGGTGAGGGCTACGGAACCTTCCTCGGACACTTTGATGCTTCTGAGTTTAGATGCTGAAAAGGCATTCGATAGGGTTTCTTGGCCCTTTCTGTCTGCCACTCTGTCTAGGAGGAACTTTGGTCCAACGTTTCTGAATTTTCTCTCTTATATTCAAGAGGGGTCATCTACTAACCTCTTAGTTAATGGGTTACTCACCTCCCCTATAGATATGTTTAGAGGTACCAGGCAGGGCTGTCCACTATCACCATTGCTCTTTGATCTAGCAATAGACCCATTATTATATTGTCTAAAGCCTAGTTACGCTGCAGGTGGAGATCGGGAGGACTCTCCGATTGTGGATGTAGTGGCGTTTGCTGACGATGTGCTGGTGGTCTTGAAGAATCCGCGGCGGAGCTTGACGTGGATTTTGCAGACGCTGCGGGAGGTGGGATCCCTTTCGGGGTACCATATCAACTTTGACAAAACAAATGCAATGATACTTAAAGGGCCGGCCAAGCCTACATGGGCTCCACTATATCCATTTAATTGGTGCATGAATAAAATGCCCTATTTGGGAGTAACGTTATCAAGGCTTCCATCCAGTTTATATAAAGATAATATCACCCCCTACATAGCTTCGATGGAAGCAAGATTGCATACATGGAGGCAACTCCCGCTGTCATAGGTAGGCAGGGGAAATCTTAAGTTGGTAGAGTTCCCCAAACTATTGTACCTCCTACATTCTTTGCCACTTTATATTAGACGCAAGGACGAGATACGCATGAATATGCTCTTTCGTCGCTTCATCTGGGGGGGTAAGAGACCTCGGATCCCGTTAGTAATTTTGCAGCAGCCCAAGGACAACGGAGGTATTAACTTCCCAAATATTAGAGCATATAATGTGGCTGCGCTGATCCGCCCGGCAGTGGATTGGCTGCAGGGTACATCAACGTACACGGATACCAAGACAGAGCAATCTTTTGTAGGGAAGACCCGGCTGGCAAATTTTTTACATTTGCCTTTATGTCAAGTCCCGGAACTAATCAGATCTAATCCCCTGGTATTTTCAACATGGCGGGGATGGCAAAAATTGAGGGTGCTACTGAGATTCCATCCACATGCCTCATTGTTCCGCACGTTTATAGGCAACCCGGATTTCCAACATGGGGTCCCACACAAAGATTTTTACATGTGGGAGAAAGGTGGGATAGTGTCAGTTCAGGATTTGGTAGATACTAAAACACATAGGATTCTATGCTTGGAGGAACTGAGGTCTAAATTTCCGGAGGCGGGGGTCTCCTTTTTCCCTTACTTAAGTGCCCGTAGCTATGTTTTAACACTGCTTCCATATCTTACGCAGAACGAATGGGACCCATCGCTGCGCAAATTGTTGCTCAGGAGCACGGCAGAAAGGGGCTTGACCTCTCGTTATTATAAAACCCTGCATACGCCGCTTGATTTCTCAGAATCAACAATGGCGCTGGCAAAATGGGTGAGAGATGATCCTAGTCTGGAGGTCCACACCTTACTTAAGGCATTGGTCAATAGCCGCAAATTCTTGGCCTCAAGTAGATATTGGGAGATGTCTCTTCAGTTATATCACAGGGCTTATATTACCCCAGTCAGAGGTCATCGCATGGGTATTTTTGAGAGTAGTAGCTGTTTCAGATGTGGGGACCTGGAGGCGGACATGTTCCACTGTATATGGAGCTGTCCAGTGATACAGGTTTTTTGGGCACGGGTGATGCTATTTACAAGAACGCATTTGACGACTTATGTCCCCAGCAATCCCCTATGGGCCATATTTGGGCATATAGACACACAGTTGACTCCATGTGAACCGGGAAGTAGAAAATTATTATATATGATTTCAGCGGCAGGGGTAAAAACCATTTTGAACACATGGATACACGACTCTCCACCCCCTTTCAGGATGTTTTTAGATAAATTGTCCTATATATTGAAAATGGACTGGGTAGAGGCTTCTGGTAAAAAAGAGACACACGTTGAAAGATTCTTTCAAGTCTGGGGCAGCTTTATTCCCTTACTTCCGCAGAGAATACAGGGGACTATAAGGGAATGCTTTACTTATACCGCATGGTTTCAGGAACAGGTATTAATGGGAGAGCCACCAATTTAAAGGGGTTATGACCTGACGCACCACAATGAGGGGTAAATCTAGTTCTGCCTTTGGCCTGCTTTTGGATGCCCAAGAATTCAGTTCTGCGCAGTGAATTAAGATGTTGGTGGTAGAAAATGGCAACCGCGTTGGCAGACCATCCTACTGACATCAGAGATGGGGGTGTGCTTGGAGAACGGAGCGCTTATTTGTTGATGTATGTGGTTTTGATGTATGTTTTATTTTTGCCTGGGCTTACTAATATATGTAACCTTTATGTGTTTGCGACTCAGGTCCTTTCCTTACGGTACTTGCTAAGAGATAAGGAATGATATGGTCTGTAGCCTGAGCCAGTATAATATCAGTATAATCCTGACCTAACATATCGTAAGTTTAATTGCAGTTGCAAAGCTTGTCTAGTGATTAGGCAATTGGGCAATGGCATGAATCTCGCTGTTTGGAACTGGCATGAGTTCGCAAATCGAAGGCTCGGGTTGGTGTTTGTTCAACCTTGATTTTATTTTATGTACTTAAAATTGGTAATGTATAGTATATAGATCTGGAAGCTTTGAATCTTCTACGTTCATTACTCACTTACAAACTGTATTTTATACTCCACAACTGTTATACTTCGCATTACCTATTATTTGAAAGTTGTGTGTTGGGATGGGTGGGGGGAGGGAGAAAATGAAAATATTGCATTCCGGAATGTACTCGTACAGATCTGTCACTTAGCTGAATATTCTGTGAGTCATTGTAATCCTGTGACTTTATCTTGTTTGTTACACGTCTTCACTGTATGTTTTGGAGTGCTTAATAAACAGATTTCAAAGAAAAACTCTCTTTTGTAATGAAAATGGATTGGGTGGAGGTGACAGGAAAAAAGGAGACCCACACTCAGCGATTCTTCGAGGTTTGGGAGAGCTTTATCCCATTGTTACCACAAAGGATTCAGACGGCCATCAGAGACTGTTTCAGTCTTACTACGTGGTTCCAAACACAGATATTGTTGGGTGACCCACCAATGTGTTGAGGGTATTGTGATGATGTAACAAGTGGGCAAGAGAGGATATTGGGCTCTGTGAGGGGGAGAGGCGGAACGTAGTCCTCGCCTTGTGTTCCTTTTAAATGTTTTTATTAAGTAACACAAAGTACAACAATCGCAGATTGCAAAATACAATTTGTAAATGAACATTAAGAACAGAAGGTTCAGAGTTTGCAAACATGTGCACTCTGTATTACCATTTTTAAAATGAATAAAATAAAAGAAATATTAAACAAAACCCCAACCTGAGCCCTCATTTTGCGATCTCATATCTGTTCCATAGAACCGAAAACATGCAAATTCCCAGTCATCCAGGCACTTGACAAGCTTTCTGAATGCAGTTAAACCTGTTCTATATTAAACTAGGGTCTTCTTGATACTATGGTGACTCAGGTTATAAGCCATGTCTTTTCCTTCAACGCCTGTCTGTCTCCATAAGGAAAAGGCATAAGTCGCAAAAACAGGAAAATCATGTGGTATGGATGAAGCACTCCCTAATGGCCCCCTGTATTCTCTGTGGAAGTAAGGGAATAAAACTGCCCCAGACTTGGAACATTTTTTTGACATGTTTTTCCTTTTTACCTGAGGCCTCTACCCAATCCATTTTCAATATATAGGACAATTTATCTAAAAACATCCTGAAAGGAGGTGGTGAGTCGTGTATCCACGTGTTCAAAATGGTTTTAACTCCTGCGGCTGAAATCATATATAGTAGTTTTCTACTCCCCGGCTCACATGGGGTCGACTGGACATCTATATGGCCAAATATAGCCCATAGGGGATTACTAGGAACATAATTCGTCAAGTGCGTTCGTGTAAACAACATCACCCGTGTCCAAAAATCCTGTATCACTGGGCAACTCCATAGGCAATGAAATATATCCGCCTCCAGCTCCCCACATTGGAAGCAGCTACTGCTCTCGAAGATGCCCATGCGATGACCTCTAACTGGGGTAATATAAGCCCTGTGGTATAACTGGAGAGACATCTCCCAATACCTGCTTGAGGGTAGAAATTTGCGGCTGTTAGCTAGTGCTGTGAGTAAAGTGTGGACCTCCAGGCTAGGGTCATCTCCTGCCCACTTCGCCAGCGCCATCGTTGATGCCGAAAAATCAAGTGGTTTATGCACAAGTCTATAGTAACGGGTAGTCAGGCCCCTTTCCGCAGTGCTCCTAAGCAAGAATTTACGTAACAATGGGTCCCATTCCTTCTGTGTAAAGCATGGAATCAATGTCAAAACATAGCTTCGAGCACGTAAATAAGGGAAAAAGGAGACCCCTGCCTCCGGGAACCTAGCTCTTAGTTCTTCTAAGTGTAGAATCTTACGCATTTCAGTGTCTATTAAATCATGAACTGACAGTATCCCCCCTCTCTCCCACAAGTAGAAATCTTTATGTGGGGCCCCGTGCTGGAAGTCCGGGTTACCTATAAAAGTGCGGAACATTGAAGCGCGGGGATGTAGTCCCAGCAGTCCCCTTAATTTTTGCCACCACTGCCAGGTTGAAAAGATCAGTGGATTAGCTCGAATCAGTTCTGGGATTTGATGCAAGGGCAGGTGCAAAAGATTTACCAACCGGGTCTTCCGTACAAAGGATTGCTCTAACTTAGTAATCTGTGTATACTGAGGGGTTTTGCAACGAGTCCACTCACTGCCGGACGGATCATGCAGCCACGTTATACCGCCCGGATATTTGGGAAATAAACGGGTAAAGTGGGGCCCATGTAGGTTTAGGGTGGTCCTTTAAGTATCATTGCGTTCGTTTTGTCAAAATTAATGTGATAATCGCGAAAGGGTTCCACCTCCCCGCAACGTCCGCAAAACCCCCTGTAAATTATGTTGCAGATTTTTCAAAATCACCAGTACATCATCGGCAAAAGCCACTATATCCATGATCGGAGAATCTTCCAGACTCTCATCCGTGGCGCGACTTGGTTTTAAGCAATACAGCAGCTGATCTATCACAAGATCAAAGAGCAATGGAGATAGTGGGGCAACCCTGTCTGGTACCTCTAAACATATCAAAAGGAGGAGTAAGTAGCCCATTAATTAAAAATTATAATACGACCCCTCT
>JAODAL010059388.1:0-21509 GCA_025379985.1 Phyllomedusa bahiana
TATTTTATGCCGCACCCCCTGATGCCCCCAACTGCTGACGTTTTCCATCTGCCACCCAACCCTCTTTACCGGGATGGTATTGCCAGCCCCCTCCACACTCTGTGATTGTGCCAATGTCTGACCTCAGCAGCTGTCTGTGGCTGCTGCCCGTGACCTACCACACTGTGTCATTGCCCACTCTGTGGCCTACTCCTGTTTTTCCACCTCCAGAATGTCATTGTGTCACTGCCTGACCTCATGTGCTGCTGTGGCGCTACCGTGACCTACACACTGTTTTCATTTTTCCCACTTTGTTTCCTACTCCTGTTTTTTGCCACCTCCAAATGTCATTTTGCCACTGTTTGACCTCTGCTGCTGTGTGGTGCTGCCGTGACCTACACACTGTGTCATTTGTGCCACTGTCTGACCCATCATTTCTGCATGCTGTGACTGCTGCCGTGACCTCCACACTGTGTCATTGTCCCACTCTGTGGCCCTACTCCCGTTTTTGCCACCTCCAGAATGTCATTGTGCCACTGTCTGACCCCATGCTGCTGTGGTGCTGCTGCCGTGACCTACACACTGTGTCTTGTGCCACTGTCTGACCTCTTGCTACTGCATGGCGTGCTGCCGTGACCTGCACACTGTGTCGGTGTGCCACTGGCTGACCTCATGCTGCTGCTGTGGCTGGCCTGCCGTGACCTACACTGTGTCATTGTCCCCTCTGTGGCCTACTCCTGTTTTTGCCACCTCCAGAATGTGATTGTGCCACTGCCTGACCTCATGCTGCTGGGGTGTGGCTGCTGCCGTGAACCTCCACACTGTGTCATTTCCATGCCCCATTCTGTGGTTTCCCCTACCCCACCTGTTTTTGCCACTTCAGAATTTCATTGTGGGCCCTGTGCTAACCTTCATGTGCTGCTGTGGCTTGCTGCTGTTGACCTACACACTGTGTCATTGTCCCACTCTGTGGCCTATCCTGTTTTTGCACCTTAGAATGTAATTGTGCCACTGTCTGACCTCATGCTTCTGCTGTGGCTGCTGCCGTGACCTACACACTCTGTCATTGTGCCACTGTCTGACCTCATGCTGCTGCTGTGGCTGCTGCCGTGACCTAACACTGTGTCATTGTGCCACTGTCTGACCTCATGCTGGTGCTGTGGCTGCTGCCATGACCTACACACTGTGTCATTGTGCCACTGTCTGACCTCATGCTGCTGCTGTGGCTGCTGTCATGACCCACACACTGTGTCATTGTGCCACTGTCTGACCTCATGCTGCTGCTGTGGCTGCTGCCGTGTACTACACAGTCTGGCATTGTGCCACTGTCTGACCTCATGCTGCTGCTGTGGCTGCTGCCGTGTACTACACAGTCTGTCATTGTGCCACTGTCTGACCTCCTGCGGCTGCTGCCGTGACCTACACACTGTGTCATTGGCCCACTCTGTGGCCTATTCCTGTTTTTGCCACCTCCAGAATGTCATTGTGCCACTCTGACCTCATGCTGCTGCTGTGGCTGCTGCCGTGACCTCCAAACTGTATCATTGTCCCACTCTGTGGCCTATTCCTGTTTTTGCCACCTCCAGAATATCATTGTGCCACTCTTACCTCATGCTGCTGTGGCTGCCACCGTCACCTCCACACTCTGTCACTGATGTTGCAACCTGAGCCCACAGCTTGTTTTTTTCCAGCTGTCGCTGGCATGACTTTATCAGGCTACATTCCCCCTTCAGTTTTTTGGTCAGTTTTGCCCTTAAGTGCCAGGAATTTTATAGTGAAGCGATTCTAAGAGCGGCGGCAGTCATCTGCGTGTCATACTAAAACACAACATTGTATGAAGACCAAACCAAGCTCCCTCTGCATATTTAAGCATGGCACAACGTTCTACAGCACCCTGCAGGCTCTGTGCAGCCTGGAAATAGCTGTTTTTTAACGTGATTCGTCCCAAAGTAATTCGGAACGAAGTTATTTTTTTGCCGAGAAATTCGGCTAAGTGAACGAAATGAATTTCGGGAAATTCACCCATCTCTAGTTATGTGCACTGAGAAAAAAAAATACATGTTTAGTCCCTGCAGGGATTTATGTCAAGCCTGATTGGTCACATGACATGCAGTTCAAATAAATTATACACTCTACTTTTGAACACACTGAAAGCTGAAGCAGGACAAACCAATGCCCTTTAGGTATTCTGAGAGTTTCTTAAAGTGTATATTCAACTTTTGAACAACATTGTGCAATTTTACATAACTGATATACATAAAATGTTGGGTTAGCTTGTAAATAAATCCATTTACTACAATTTATAAAAGTCATTATAAAATAAACATGTTTTAAAAATGTATTTTTTTTATATATTACTGGACATTTACTTATCAAATTGGCCACTAGCACGAAAACAATAGACATTTCCTGGTTTTATAAATATAAAACCATAGAAGATAGAAAGACAGAAAAAGTCCACATGGTCCATATAGTCTGCCCTTAAATTATTTTCTTTTTATTTGTTAAGCATTGACTACTCTTTCATTTAAATAATATTTTCTGACATTGTTTCTTATCTTTTTTGCAGTTTAGCTTGCTGTGTAAACTTTGAAAGACTAAAGTAAGAGGAAGACATTTAGTTTCATTATCTTTAGAAGGTGGGTGAACTAATGACTTCTCTGTTATACTGCTGAAGGCCTATATAAGACAAGGAAGCAACATTATACAAACTTTAGGCATAAAATATATCCACCGCCACTCTCAAGGAGTGTGCTTCCTGGGAACTGTAACAATCTATGACAATTTTCTAAAAAACACGAAGTAACACCATCTACCAGGGTACTTCAATTTTTACCTTTATTGCTCAATCAAAATCCAATGTTTTGACCCTATGAAAGCGTCTTTATAAAGCCTAATAAAAACTCTTGAAACAAAGCATGATGTTGGAGCAGTAAAGAATTTGTTATTTACAGTGGTGGATGCTGTTACTTTGTGTGATTTGGACTTTTGACTTCTGGGTTCACACACTTGTAATATGAACATCCAGTTATATTTATTAACAGTAACATGATTAGGGGAGTGCTACTATTGTTGTAGTGCTATTTTCTATTACATTTTTCTGTCCATTGACTCCCATTCATTTTAGGTAACATTATTGACACACACCCTACTGCAGAGGTCGTAGTTACTATGGGCCCTGCAACCTGACACGAGTATTGTAAACGACACATGATAGCTAGGGGAACCCATTTCAGTTTTTGAATTAGAGCCCAGAAGCTTTAAGTTATGCCTCTGCCTACTGCAATGCCAGTACACGTGGTGCTGGCGAATCTGGGGCAACATTGCCCAATAGAATTGGCACATACAAAAGTACCAGATCTGTTGCAGCATGCGCCAGATTTTGATGAAGGACAGTTCATACATCTGTCAGACAAGGCTACGACAGTTTTTTTTTGGCTCAAAAAAACGGTACAAAATTGTCACAACCCCGTTCATACGTGGCACCCTGAGTCTTATAATGAATTAATTAAATACGTGATCATATTCACTGAGAAATACCAAGTGATGCAACCAAACATCTTGATATTTAAAATATTTAAATGCTGAAGATGAATAGCACATCTGTAGCTTATGCCCTACTATATGTTTGTCTGTTTTAGGTTTATGAACTCCCAACTTCTTTATTTTCTTATATGTATAGTCAGGCTTGTTAAGCATTGGGGAATTCTGTGTCAAATCCAGTGTTTGTGTTTTTCTGCCCTACACACATCTCAAATCCAGCCAGTTCAGTCTGTTGGGATACTGCTATCTGTGACAAACAGTTAATTTTTTCACTTATTGTGGTGATTCTGTTAAACGCTGAAAACATGTAGAGCACCCCCAAAAGAGTGGAGAGGGTGTCGTCGGTAATTTTGCATTTATGTCAGTAATCATTTTGCCCTGCCTTTGATCCTTCAGTGTCTGCTTTCAATCGGTAAATAATCCATCATCGCTAAAGCCAAAAAGAAACAGGAGTTGATCCAAAAAATAATAAGTAAATGGAATATTTGCATGTCTTCTTTGTTTTGTATCCACTCCTAATCGCCTTCTTTTGGCTACCTAAACATCAGACAATCCTGATGCAAACAAAGGACCATATCATACTGGCCTTATGGCTTCTCCGAAGACACAGTCTACTGTGTTTGTCCGTAGTCCTGGCGACTGACAAATAACATGGCCTCCTGAAAGAGCCTGAGCAAACGGCAGGTGTCATACATGAGCTGCCACAGGCTGACATCAACATTACACAGTGGAGTATCCTTGTCGTTTGGATCATCAACAAAACATGAATGGCCTTTCTTTGTACATAGATTTCTCTCTGTTTTGCTCTGTTTTTCTCTGTCCATAGATTTCTCTCTGTTTTGCTCTGTTTTTCTTGGTTCATAGTGTCTCTGTTCTGTTCAGCTCAAGGAGGGTGTGCTTGGCGGTGTAGGATTGGCTGAAATGCATAGAAAGTTTCCTGGCCATTTTTAGAACGTCTTGCAGATGGGTGGAAGACGTGAATAACCATTTGACAACCAGATTAAACATGTGCGCCATGCATGACATTCTCTGAACAGTGCAGAGTCCCTCAATTGAAAAGGGAGGGACTGCAGTACCACCAACTTGGACAGGAGCACAATCAGCTTCTGCACCTTAGGATGGCTAGACACATACTGCTGTCTCTTGGCAATCATCTTGGTGAACGACTTTTGGTGTCATGAGTGGCTAGGAGTAGGAGCATTTGGACCAGTAGATGATGGGAAAGACAGGCAACTCCCTTCGGCAGAGGTGGTGGAGCCTTGACTTCCTGAAATGGCATGCGTGCCACTGGGTGCTGCTGCTGAGGCAGGATGGAACACCACATCTGAGACACGATTCTCCCAGGCCATTGGATCGTGAGGCTGCATATGTTGACGCAGGGCCATTGTGCCAACGTTCAGTCCCTGGCCGCGCTTTACTTTCTGCCCACAGATTCTACTTATACCCACATTTGCCTTCTCCGGTTTCTTGGCAAAACACTGCCACACTGCCGAGTAGGTGATTTTACCACCAATTCTCTGCACTGACTGACTGCCACCATCACTGCCTTGGTGAGCCCCTGCACTGCTACTTTCTGGGACCTGCAAAGCGGGTGGTATACCCCATGGCCGTTTGGCTTCCGACCTCGCACTGCTGCTACCCTGCTGACTCCCGGCCACACTACCGATTTGCCGGATGCACCACTGCAAGCTGTCGCCCTCTTCTTCCGATGATGATGAAGCCCTTGCTTCACCCAGCTCCCAAGTGCGATCTGCTACATTGATTAGTATTTGCCCATCACTGTTGTCCTCCTCAACGGTCTCGGTGTACAGAGCCTGACCGCTCGTAACATAACCACCCATGCCACTCGCCTCATCACTACTTGCCTGGCTACTGCAGTGGATATCTGTCCCACCTTTTCGCTGCCAAGTAGCTGCTGATTGTCCTCAAATAGTTCTTCCTCGCTTTATAGTGGCGCAGAGTCCACAGCACATATTAGTTCTCTGGCTAGGAGAAAGTGGATGACCTAATCAACCATTTAAGAACTGTTTGCTTGGTGGTCAACACACAGCCGCTAGATGACACTGGTAGCTCTGGCCTCACCGAGTGACCCCTGCTGTTACGTCCCCTTACTGTGCTGTGACCTGTGCCTGGTCCAGGAACCTACTATTGTTTTTTTTTTTTTTACGCTATAGTAGGATCTTAGCCCTCAGCTCAGTTCTTTCTAGCTGGCGCTGACATTACCTTTTCAGGCTGCATTCCCACAACAGTTATTTGGTCAGTTTTTCCCCTGTAACTGCCCAGAGAAGTGAAGTGTGAAGCGATTCTAAGAGCGGCACCTGTCATCTGTGTGTCATACTAAAACACAGCATTGTTTCATTACCAAACCACGCTCCCTGTGCATAGTTCAGCATGGCACAATGTTCTACAACACCATACAGGCTCTCCGCAGCCAGGAAATAGCTGCTTTTAACGCGAGTCGCCACAAATAAATTCGGGTCGAAATGATTTTTTGTGAACATTTTTTGGGAAATCCGCTCATCTCTAATCTTCACCTGAAAAATATTTCTTGAACCTACTCATTCCTCAGCTTCAATACTACAAAAATGCTAGTTTTTGCTCTTGTCCTCTCCCACCTAGATTCCGGCAACATCCTTCTCATCGGACTCGAATCTGGTATCCTTGTTCTCTGCTAGTATCCTGAACTCTGCTGCCAGTTTGTCACACCTTTCTACTTGTTATTCCTGTGCCTCTCCCCTCTTCCAATCCCTTCGCTGGCTACACATTGCCCAGAAAATTCAGTTCAAATTACTAACCATGAGCTTTGAGGTTCTCCATAACCTCTGCACGCCATACATATCTGCCTTAATCTCCACATACCTCCCCCCACGCAACCTCCGCTCCTCACAGAACCTTCTTCTCTGCTCCTCTCTTGTCAGCTCCTCACATAACCATCTCCAAGACTTCTCTTGTGCTTCCCCATACTCTGGAACTCACTACCTGAACATATCAGACTCTCCTCTACTTTCAACAGCTTCAAAAGCAACTGAAAACCCATCTCTTCAGGATAGTCTATAATCTACAATAACTCTGCTGTCACTACTGCACCCCACAAACATGTCTGCCCCTCACCTTCTGTCTCTTTCCTACTCCCTTGTAGATTGTATGCTTTTGCAGGCAGGGTCCTCTCTCTATATGTAACAATTGTTAGTCATTAATTTTTCTTATTGTACTTTGACAAATGCTGTGATAATATTAAAAAATAATAATAATATAAATAAAGAATTTAAATATTTTTTGTCAAAGTATTTAAATGGTTAAGTATTTATGAAGATGTATAATGCAGCTGGAGTTTATACCATATTATATTTATATCTATTTTAGCATGTTAGGTTTATAAACTCCCTACTTCTTTATTCTCTTATATGGATAGTTAGCCTTGCTAAGCATTAGGCAACTATCATCTTCTTCAGACTCTAACAAGTAAACTGAATTGTATATGACAACATCCACACAATGTTTATCATTAAATGTAAAATTCAGCATTGAAAAAGCCATTGTGCTCTATCACTGCCAAATATAATTTATATAAACATGTTGCATTTCTAACAGATGTACAGTATTACACAAAGGTTGCATAATTAAAATAATTGTCAATGTTCTGTAAGCCCCCTTTGAGACAAGGGGAATACGAAATATACCAATCTGCAGTATTTGCAGTTTCTAGACAAAATACCAAGGGAACATAAGACAGATAAGATGCAAGATGCAATAATTCATTGTCTGGCTTGCTGAGACTACTGCCTATATAATAAATGAATGTTGTTGATTTGGCAAATGCCAACATGCCAATTGTGTTTATAGAAGAATTCAAGTGGATGTCTTATTTTTCCAGTGTTAAGCTTCACAAGGTATATGATATTAGCGAATAACTCTGTGAGGTAGGTCTGGAAAGAACTATTTATAACCGCCAATGACAGGCCTTGCTGTAAAATTCCAACTAAATGCAGTGCACAGTATATATATATATATATATATAATATAATATATATATATATAATATAAATATATATATATATATATATATATATATAAACAATCACACACGACGTGCGCCGGTTCCACCATCTTCTTTTTCCTCTACTATAGATATATATACATAATATCTATAGTAGAGGAAAAAGAAGATGGTGGAACCGGCGCACGTGTGTATCCAGGAATGCCAATGATGCATGCAGGAAGATTCAGAAAATTATTTTATTATTCTAAAAAGGCTAGGGCACAACCTCAGCCAATCTAAAACAATTTAAAAGCAAGTAAAACCCGACGCGTTTCGCGTTTATCAAACGCTTCCTTTTAGAATAATAAAATAATTTTCTGAATCTTCCTGCCTGCATCATTGGCATTCCTGGATACACATGTACGCCGGTTCCACCATCTTCTTTTTCCTCTACTGTCTGCCTGGCGGGACATCGCTCACGGGAACAGCGGCAGCCGTATACAAGGGCTACGGCTACAGTAAAAGCCCTGTATGCTAATATGAGAGTTGTGCCTCTACACTAAAAGCGCAACTCAAACTGATGAGTAGATCAAACACTCAATTATATACGTTCTACCAAACGTACTTCACCATCAGTGCGTCCCCTTGTTTTTCCTCTTGTCTATATATATATATATATATATATATATATATATATAATATATATATATATATATATATATATATATATATATTATATATTAATATATATATATATATATAAATATATATTTTATAATATAATATAATACACATAGATAGATAGATAGATATGCAAATACTGTTTTAATAATATAGTTAAAATTACACTTTTCATTTTTGAAACAAATATCTTTTAAACAAAGCTATTTCTCGTTTACAGACCATTTCTCTTATGGATAATTTTCTTCATTTTTGCAGTTGGAAGGGCAATGTCTCCTCAAAATTCTATCACCGTGCCCTGTCTAGCAGGCACAGCCACAAAATCCAAGAGGTAGACTCCACTGGGTTTAGACTGGCTCAGATAGTTTACTTCCAATGCTCTGCATGTGTACAATATGTTTTGCAGCACAAGACATTGTGGGAATTGTAAATAATGAGAAACTGTTTTCTTTATTAAATAGGGTTATCTTAACATAATATTGAATCCAGCAGCGAGTCTGGCTTTACAAACTTAAGCTGTTATCCTCATACATATCCCCTGTAGTAACTGCAAAGAAATGTAGCAGTACTTGGTGATCATTCAAATGATAGATAGAGTTTACATCCTATTACCTCAGTGGGGCTTACGGACCAAGGAATTCCTGATGAGACATTTTTTACCGTATGTTTCACACATTATAAACTTTTGAGGTTTTGTCATGGGTCAGTTCCTAGCAACACTACCATTTCCTGCTAAAGCTATTCCCTAAATCAATCCCTAGACAGGCAAAAAGGTCAAAGTTCCACTCCTTTCTAGTGCAAATATCTCCTGGCTATTCATTGAAACCTTAGCTTGTAGCAAGAATTCACTTATAACAAGAATTTAATGTTCTTGCTAATATTTTTAGAAAATTCTCAAAATCCAAGACATTTCTCCAAAGCAAATATGTAACCTAAATTTATCAGCACTTTTGAAATAATTTTTGCTGGGCTTTGTTTAGTTGGAGTTATGAATCAATGCAGAGCATACACACAAATATCAAAGGGTAATTCTGCTGTCATATTTGAGGTCTTTTTCTTACACTAAGAATTATACTCCTAGCAATGTTAGGGCTTGATAGGGGCCTGTTTTTAATGGGATATCTCATAATGTATCTGCAGTCTAGTATGAGGAGAGAGAGAGGTTGGGAATAAATAGGATGCAATATTTTAAATAGTGAAACCTAAGGATGACAGATCCAGTGCAAACTTCTTATAATATTCTTCCCTTAATAATGCATTTTGGGCCTAATGGAGGCAGCAAAGTTATTCATCAGACTGCAATATTGGAGGGCAATCTACAGAAGAAGTTAATTTTAAACTGATAATCATCCTTATATACCCATAAACCAAGTACCAGAGAAAAAAACAATAGGAGTATATAAAACTTAATCAGAATCAAGAACACAAATGTGATAACATATTGGTTGGAAAAAATATGACATAATAGGAAAGAGTAAATAATATAGGGGGAGGTCTAACAAGGGAAGGTAGGCCCTAGACTAACCCTGCTAGGCCTATCACTCCCTAAACCCTACTAACGGGGTGATTGCCCAAAAAGGGCATCCCCGTCTGGAACCTCATCCTTACATACTGTCACCCTAATTAAAGTGGAAGTTTCAACAAGTTTCCATGCACCAACTCATATTTCATCAGGGGACGAAGTTTGGAAAAAAAAGACAAAGCAATGGTATCCAGGTAGCAAAAGCAGCCAAAGCCAAATAGGATAACACAAAGGTAACATACAATGTTCCAAAAAAAGTAAAAAAAAAAATAAAGCACATTTATAGTGAGCTGTCAAAGAAACACCTAAGGTCTGGTGTACTTGTAAACTGGGGAAATTAAAGCCTCAATTTTATAGTGTAATATCAAATAGTACAAGGTATCCAGTGGGAACATATAGGGTACTATTATAAATAGAGAATACATACCGGAAGTGACTTAGTGGACAAAAATGACCAGTGAGACTGTCCAACTAGTACACAATGAAAACCCTATGTATTAGTTCAAACCACCTTCTTCCATTATTCCATGCTCTAAGCAGTAGAAAGGGAACAATAAGGGCACTTTGACTGGTCCACAGCAACACAGCAATATGCTTAGCAAGCTGCTATGTACTGTGTGTTCTAACACCTTTTTATCTTAGCCAGCTCTATTTTTCCATCAATTTGTGCTACAGCACATGTAGTCTTTCAATATGACAAAACTTGCATTAATGAACCTTAGCAACCCATGACCATGCCCACCAGTTCACTGGTTGTTCTTTTCATGGACCCATAGGACCTGCGTTTTCTGAAAGTGCTTTGACCTTTTTATCCTACATCATACAGTTTCGCCTCTTGCTCCAATATACACCTCTGATCACCTTACACTTGGCCACATTATTTCACTTCCACCTATATATCCTCAAGAACGCGACAATGCGTTTACCTTCGCTGCATCAATATTCCCCCCCGCCCTGCTCGAATTTGTAGTGTACCAACTCTGCAATTTTATTTGTTCGCCTCAATGATAAAATTTACTGTGAAAGGCCATTGTTTATTATGTGCAATTTAACGTGTCTTGTCAGGGTCAATCTAAGTTATTGATGCCGATTCTTGCTGTCTGTAAGCCTGACAGCAGAGTCTGGGGTCACCTACGCAACTAAGTGTGGCAGAGGTTATAAATAAAGGTACCCATTGGGAAGCATTGTTGAGTTGATCAGATGGGGGGCAGTTAGGTAGTAAGCGAGCAGGTGCGATCAGTTAACGATGTTGTTACCCTAGAAAGTAAAAAGACCCTGCCACCTCCTCTTGCTCCAGACACATTACAGACGTGTACTTGGATGTAAACATCTAGCCTGGAGCTAAAGAGCTGTTTGTGGTTTAAATTAACCTTGCCATCCTGTCAGGGACTACCCCTGAACAAAAGTTGGAGGATTCTTATTGGCCAGCTGGCTGTGCTGCTGCTTTAAGGGAAGTGAATCCTGGCCCCAACACAGAGAAAAGAACATGCAGAACCGAGATAAGATTAATAAGCTACAAGCTACATTGGGATCATAGCACAATCTCTGAATTAAAGTTACAATTCTTTTGGAGAGAAAGCAGCAGCCTGGAGAATCTCATCAGTAAATCTTTGCGTCAGTTGGTCACCTCCAAGGAGGCTTTAAAAGCTGTTATCCTAATAGACCCTATCGCAATGCAAGCTGATACTCGGACAAAACCTCCAAGAAACAGTGTCATCATTCAGAGAAGAGTCTTGAGTCCCTTAAAGTCAACTCAGGATGCTTCTACTGCTCAACATCAGAGTATCACCTTGCCTGGACATTTATAGGGAGCTGTCAATCCGAATACTAGGAAAAGACACCTATGCTGGCGGACAGAACTCCCTCCAGTGTTACCCACACAACTCCAGTAATGTGTGGTGCCAAAAGCACCTGCTAACTCTGTGCTTCCAGAAAGACAAGCTTCTACTTCACTAGTCTACACGCCCAAATAGCCTGCATACCTACATCCCTACTACAGGAGCAAGGATAGCACTGTCTCCTGCAAAAAAAGTGCCTGGAAAACGTGGTGCCAAATGCTAGAAAGAGTCTCGACCATGCAATCCCCATTTTACAAGATGAATTATCAGAACCAGCAGACAGCTAACCAAGTTTATCAGACACTATCACACGAAACTACCAAGAGCCCTGGACATGTTTCCATGTTCCACTTATTACAAAGCCAACTTGCAAGCAAAGACCTCTTTCTGCAAGCATTGTCGCAGAATATGGACATCAGAGCAAGGGACATGTGCTATCATTTAAAATGATACAAACGACTCACAAGATCAAAGCGCACCGACACCCCTCGGGAGGGAGAAAGAGCAGGTCCATTTGGAGAAGCCCCAAAAAATTTGTGGTTTGCCACGTTATTTCGACACCCTATCCACAAATGAACATACGCATCAATGGAGTACAGTCTCAACTGCCCCGTTCAGGAACACAGGATCACAAGTACACTACATCTTCAAAAGGAGGTAACACACATGAATCTATTGGTAACTTAAATCGAACTTGTTCAAAACCCCAGAATACTTGCTGACTGTTATTGCCACGCAATGGTCAACCAATACCTCACCAGGGTCATGGGAGCCTACAATCCAAGTTGGTGAGGCCATTGAGCTTACCTGCTCAGGGTGGTGAACTCTAGAAGTAAGCTGTTGAGTATGACCAGAAAACATCATCAGTTGATCTTCGGCGCATGTTTCTTTAAAGAAAATTGTTATCGTAGAAATCTTAAAGCCCCTACGTGCAAGTTTGTGCAAGGCAGCACCTAGCTCCACTCAAGTGAAGCACGTTCAACAAGACATACCGAACACTCCGTGCCCAACAAAAGATTATTTTTTTCCAAGACCACAAAGAAAGAAGTTGGTGCAGAGCGCTGCCGCATCGGAGACATCATCCAGAAATCTTACAACCCGCACTAGAACCCTGTAATGGTGCCGAGCCCGTCCAGAGCATTAGAGGTCAAGACATTACCAAGCCCTCATAGACCAATCCTAACCAAGGAGCATTCAATGCAAGAGAGTATGGCAGAATCCTAGTGGACTGTTTCCAATGGAAGAAGAACCATCCGTCTCTTAAATTTTGGTGATACTTGAAAAGGAAGAAAGTAAAACTCCAATAAAACTACAATCCTGAGTTCTCTTACTACCATATGCTCAACTCTCCCAAGTACCTTTAAAACTTATCTAGCAAAAACAACTCTGCTATCTCTCTGTACCAAAACTCAAATCGCTCAAAAGAGGATAAAAAGAAAGAGCTCAAATGAAAACCATGTAGGAGCTGAAGATCCATGTAAAGCTGACATCACTACTAAAAGCCGCGCAAAAATCAATCAGATTGTCCTGCCTTGTGCTGTAAGTACCATCAAGTCTTATGCAAACAACACCTAACATATGGAATTCTTCGGTCCAGACCACCCTATTGCAGCATAACATACCTACAGGCTAGATCATCCTCCAATGCAACGAGGAAAGGATATCGCCTCTTCCAACCTTCTATGTTACCAGCCCCTGTTAAAAAACTTCTAAAATGAGATGGAAAGAAAGCAAGTTCAGCAGTCCCTTGTGGCGCACGCACCACACTAACCTAGTCAAGAAGAAGGATGGAACAAATCGAGATTTCTGCTGAGTAGAAATCTACCGACAACTGAACAACATCACTCACAAGATGCCTATCCCGTGGCCAAACAGGCAATGAGAAAGAATCTTTGACCGCCTTACGTGACAGCTGCTTAATTTGTCAACATTGGACTTAACCCAGCAGACAACTTGGCAAGCACCTAAAGCACATCACCTGAAGAAGACCGATAAAGACTGTCTATAACTCAACTCCAATGGCCTATTCCAGTTTTTAAAGTATCCATTTGCGGACTTTGTAATGCACTCTGCTACCGTTCCAAAGGCTCATGGAGCGAAGGTTTTTAGGCACCGCAACGTTCTGAAAGTGTAACTCCTATACCGTGGACGATGTCATTATATTTTCTCCAAAACATATGAAGAACCACTTACACCAAACTTGGCTGAGGTCTTCAAAGATCTGATCAAGCCATGGACTGAAGTACAAACCCTCCAAGTGCCATCCTCTTGACACCTCAGTGAATTACTTAGGCCATGTTTGTTAGCAGTTCTGAACAGAGTACTCGGCCAATGACCCTGAAGAAAATACACACCAGCACGTAGACAGAAATTGGCCAACTCCAACTACCGTCGAAGTAAATAGATAGAACGTGCTCTTCTGGGTTTCGTCTAAGCTACTCACCATCGCTTCAAATCCCCAATTGCTGCAAAGGAGCCGAGCCCGTTGCAAACGAACTACTGCAGTTAGGGTACACCGCCACTGTGAGCAGACTGAAAAGGAGACTACCATCCAGTAGCGAACAGAGAGGCACAGACACTAGGCGTTCCAGAACACTTAAAGAAGACTAGTCTGACCCAAACCCCCTATTCTTGAATACCCACTGATTACCTCGCACCATTTCATCTGTAATTGCACTGACCAACAAGCAAGCGGATTGCGCTATCTGCCTATCACAAGTTCAGAACAAAAAGAGAAAGAGTAAATCCTTACCGTCATCGTGCTCTCTGTAGGTGCTGCAGAAGAATGATCAAAATATCGCTCTTCCAAGGCTGTGTGAAATCCTCTCACTCACTTGCGTTTGGGCTGAACACTGAAAAGTTTAAAGGACTATCCTGTCAGACCAACTCCCATCATATATATACACAGATAATAAACACACCCTCTGGCGGCATCTAGAACACCGCCAGGGACTAGGAGCCCCACGAAACAGCGGTGGGGGCCTCAAGACACTCGACCAACAGTTTGTGCGACTTGTTGTGCGAGTACCAGACAAAGTCTGAAAGATGCAAACACAAATAAAGCTGGACATGCATTACCTCCCTGACTACCAACGAGAAGAACACCCAGAAAGTGAAGAGGGAACTGCGGACGAAGTAGAGATGCCAGCATTCAACACTTGTTTCGCTCAACAAAATGCCACTGCAGTACAAGGGAAAAATGGAGAGACACATGTCCACCAAACGTACCCTCTGTATCACAACCTCCAAGAAGAGGTAACAACTGGAAGACACACCAAGAAGAGAAGTCGAACACCTTAGTAGAACACAACAAGGAACTTTCTTGTGAGCAAAGAGTTCCTCGATAGCGACTTCGCCAGTTCATGCCCGATATGGAACTTGTTCGAATTCTGTGGAGGCAGAGAAAAACGTCTCTCATACAGAACAGGGCTCATTAAGGCGGAGCACATCAGACTCCACCTTTGGGGAAAGATTGTAACAAATCTTGAACTACCTCGTCAATGATGCCTAACCCATTCGCGCGTCCTGAGAAAAGCCTACACATGACCGATCTGGAACATTTTGGTGATTTCAAAAAACAGAAGCAACCACCCTATAGCGATTTTTATTAGGGTTGAGTATGCAATGTGATCATAGCGAAAAACTTGGCGTGCAAAGAAAGCCCATCCTGCACTGCACGCTAGCTAAAGAGGTGAACACATAATCAAAAGGGCCCCACTTCATCCTAAAGTGAGTCACCAGCCACTAGACATTGTAGCCATCACAACCATCGTGAAGCTAGAACCCAGTCGTAATTGGATACGCATATGCATTGACAATAATTGATCTATACCAAATTCGTAGTAGCAGTTCCTTGAAAGGATCTGCGACAAAGCAAAGCTACAGCTTCCAACACTCTGGAAGAGTTTATGTTACCTTGTGGGTGCCCTGATTGAACCTTACTGAATCGGGGATCTGCCTTTCGATCCCAGGATTGTGGATTCAATGAACTATTGTACGATTCTAATTCCTACAATTCAAAATAGCAGGCGGCGGACACCACAGCATAATCATTCACAAGGAAATCGGTTCTGTGAAGAAGAAAACCAAAAACCCTTATAGAGTATGCTTAAGGCAACTGACACCACCTACCAAAAAAGTGCTGACTGGCCATCTTTTGCTACCTGAAGTTGATGTAATATGTACACACCAATACTGAGCATTGCTCAACTGGTACACCCGCTTCAACTTTCTTATGTTTGGCCGTCAGGGTCAAGCTGCCCCTCAATGCACCTTGTCTTGAAGTAGTGACGTAGGTTATCTCCTGATGTCATCAATCTACCTCTATCCCCGCACCGAGAGACTGTCCTGGATGAATGACCATCAGAGGCACCTCGGCTGATGCCACTAGAGAAAGTAGAGCATTCCCGTATGGTAGGAAGCAACGGAAGGAAATAAAACACAATTATACACACAGACTGCGCATGCCAGTGCAGAACCACTAATAATAGGTGAGCAAAGTTTGGCTGAAAATAAACAACCACACATACATAGCAAGTTAGATAACTAAGATGAGGGAGACTGAATGTCCCTACTGAGATCAAGGCCATTCCATACCAGGAATCAGCTGTATTATGAGATTGGTAAAAGAAGTAAAAGAAAGCGCTAGGTTGTTCACGACGTAACCGCTAAAGCCTGTGTCTAAGAGACGATGACATCCAAACAAGTCAACACTATGACCTGTCTCCAGACTGAAAAATGAAAAGTCATCAGTCGTACAGTGGAGAAAAGACACTGTAATAATCCTTTACAGCTTATACTTCTTTGGGACCATGAGATGACTTTCTTTGTCCCGAGGAAAACCTGCCCCATGAACCAATGCAGCAGTGAGACCCGATTTCCACCCTCAGATTAATAAACAGATTGTACCTAGACCAGCCAAGGCTGCTAAACGCAGATACACATTCACTTTTCGAAACGATCAGGCACAAAGAATTACAAAGGATAAAATAAGAGTGTAAGTATTAAGAAAAATGTGTCGAGGGTTGTTGTTGGGTAATGTTATTTGGGGGGGGGGGGGGGTATAGTTAATTTTTATATTATATATTTGATTAGAATATATAGGTGATTGTTTTATATGAAAATAAATAAATAAAAAAGTTAAAAATATTGTAATAGCCCTCAAGATATTTGTGACCAATTCTTCCTTTATTAATGGTTGGGAGTGGTTGTTATGTGTCCAGTTGGGCCCACTAGGTAATATATCATCCCTATAGCCTGACTTGGACAATTAACTGTTAGTGAGCTCAGTTCTAACAATGAACTAAGATATCTAGAACCATAAATGCTCGCATGGCGACCCTATACCAAGACTGAACATAGACATTGTCCGGTGTTTGTTCCCTTAATGTTCACAAATTTATATGCCAAGGACTTTTGGACATTTTCACGTTGTTTATTCCCTTTACATGTCAGAGAAGTTGACATTAATTTTAGGATAATAGATAAAATCTAATATTATACACTGTTTAGAGTGCTTTCCTCTATGTTATGCTTGTTACCTCACAACTGAATAAGAAAAATGTTATATATTACCATCAGTGCTTTGCAAATTATATCCTAACTAACAACCTCATTGCTTAATGACACCAGACCTGGAGGACGCTTTCTTTAAGAGGGGATGTACATTTATGTAACGTGCCAAGGTCACAGAGGAGAGGAGGTAGTGGTAGTTTTTATGTCATGGAGCTAACACCCATTCCTCTCCATGTTCTCCGTTGACACCATTACAGTAATAGGGGTCTGCTTGTTCAGGAGTAGGTGGTGTTCCTCAGTGTTCCACCCGCACACACTCTGTAGATCAGGCCTACCTTGTCCAGATGGTAGTTGAGTAAGTCCTTTATGATTAGTCACAGAGAAGTAGACAGGAGGCAAGCGTGATATAACGACAAACAGCTTCTTATACTACAGGCTAGCATGTTACATCCCAAGACATGTCAGTAAAGCCTGGATCAGCGGTGGCAGGGTAATCTTACTTCCTAGTGTACACCACTAACTGGCTTCACAGCTTAACTACCCTAACTGCACCAAACTGTACTCAACTCAACTGCTCCCACACTGGGTACCTATAATTTATAACCTCTGGCACACCTTAGTTGCCTACAGTAACCACCCCACTCTCCTTTCGGTTTTACACGCAATCGGCCATCAAAACTTAGCATTGACATGCACCACGTTCTATATGCACATAATAAACAATGGCTTTCATAGTAAATATTATCATGAGGCACAAAAAAAATTAGGAGTGTACACTCCTGTACACTACACCATGTACCCAGACAAAGATTGTTACTCTCCCCCTTCAACTGTTCAGGGCTTAAATGCAACATGTGACCCAGTATATAACAGACTAGTCAAATTTTGAGCATCAAGAAACAGAGCATATATTCTTAACCACCTCACACAATTATCACTGTGATTGTCAATATAGAGGATGGAAGTGCTCTAGCTTACTAAATGTAGTCAAAGTGACTTGGCAATGTATTGCAAATTATGGGTAATATAAGTTTTCTATTGTAACATCTACTTAAGCATTTTGGCAGTTTTAATTGATGGCCGTGATATCTTTAATATATATTATATATAATATATATATAAATATATATATATAATATAATCAGAATATATATATATATATATATATATATATATATATATATATATATATATATATATATAAATATTCTTCAACTTACAACTTCCAGTGGTTATGTGAATGGTAGTTAAAGGGGTTGTCTTAATACAATGATTAATTTTTATGTTGAAGATTTCGCAAAAACAAATTAGTTTTCAATATATGACCTTACCATGCCTACCTATCCTACCCAGATAACTCCCCCTCTTAAAGGGCCTGCATCAGCTCCTCAGGTTGCTATAGCTATAGACCTATTTGATCTCTATTGATTGGCTGCCAGCGCAGGTCGCTATAGCTACAGACCTAGTGTCCTTAGCAGCTCTTCACTGCAGGCCAGTAGAAGCCAGTAAACCCAATAAGCACATAATTAAAAAAAGAAACCAAGAAACAGACTGAGGTATATGAATCTATGTATAGTAGAACAACCCGCTTAACTTTCACATTCATTAATAATTATACAAATATATGTAATCCATGCTAACAACCAATGAAGACCTATAAAAAAATCACATAGGATCAATTATACCTTCTAGAAAAAAGTTGATTTACCTTTCATTCTTTTGAAAGATTTTAACATTTCAGGAAAAACTGTCTTATTTTTAGCATAAGTACATTTTTATATTATGGGCTTTATATTTTTCCACTCACTAATGACTGTAGATAAAACTTCCCCCTCATTTCTGCCTACATTTAATTGTGAAAGTGCAGTACGAACATACATCAGTCATCGTGTTTTCTTACTTTGCATGCTCTGCATCAATACCCCTCGTGGGGATCTTTTAGCACTGCAGCTAATGCACTTCTGCAGGCAAGAGATTGGGTAACATAAAATGCTTAGCAACCAGAAATGTAACTCGATATGTCAGATACATATGCAAATTTAATGAATAATAACATGGAGGAGCAGTAAGTAATAAAGTGTAAGCTATAGATCTCATGGTTTTATGGCTCCTTGACAAGGAGATGTGATAACTTATGATTGCGTAGAAAAGATAATGGTGAGTAATTTGAAAAATTTCTTGTGCAAAATGGTGCTTAAGTGGATAGAGTATTTAAATCCAGCCACCTCTAATGAAAATTAATCGGGTCCACATTTCTGAATGTCTCCTTTGAACTAGCTGAGAAGTCTTGGTTCCACTTTAGAGACTGCCAGAGATCAGAATGGCGGAGGTCCCCTGCTTGGTCCTCCAGAAATAACATATAAGGTGCCTATGTTCATTGTAGTTTTTGAGGGTTACAGAAATGGCTGTTTCACAACTGCTAGTATGACTAGAGAGAAAAACACACATATATACATTCCTCTTCAACTTATCTTCTCCTCTTTGAGTTTTAAACATATCAGACATTTTTATGGGTTATCTTGAGGATCTGTGTTACAAATAAATACTCCTTTGAAGAACAAATCTAGAGATAATATAGAAATAGTTTTTACTTAATTGCTTATTTAGATTCCTCTCTAACAAACTCACAGCATACACTCAACACCCGACACCAACCCACATATTCTATGCCACACAGTGCCCACCAAAGTAGTGTTCCGAGGCACCAATGGAGAAGGGGCGAGGGGATCATTTAGAGATTCTCTGGTGACTGGTATGGTGCCCAGAGACTGGCGCAAGGCAAATGTGGTTCCCATCTTCAAAAAGGGTTTTAGATCTTGCCCAGGTACTTATAGACCAGAAAGTTTACATCTGATTGTGTAAACTGTTAAGGTCCATAAGGAACTATAAAAAAAGATTATGTGGTTTGAATATACATATATAAGTGACTGTCAGCATGGATTTTACAAAGACAGAAGTTTGTCCCGACCAACCTGACTGGTTTTTATGACGAATGAGTAGAAGTCTCTCCATAAGGATAAGCAGGGCGGACTTGAATACTACAGATGACATGTATTAGATTCCTGCAACATACACCAGTTTATAAATCGCTTAAGGTAGGTATAAGACCTGAATGGAACAACACTGTCTTCGCGCTGCAGGTCATACATACAGGCGCAGTCGAGTGCAATATTCGTAGACACCAATGCGATAGACCACCGCGGCTGCAGCGGCAGCGATAGCCGCGACTGTTCCTCCATCCGGATAGCTTGTACCGTGCACAAGGTGCGCTCTTGCTCAGGCACCACTATAACTTGGTCCAGGCTGTTCTAACTGTTCTGCGGCCAAAGTTTTGGCCCATCACGAATCATAAATGTGTCTACTTCCTACTAATGTGGTTGCACTACATGCCCCCATAATGCTCTAAAAACTTTGGCGCGCTAAAGCGTCTTTGTTGGCGCAGTACCAGCGCACGAGAGAGAAGCACCCGAGTGCCGATAAGTTTGAGATACCTTTCATACATCTATAGAACTGGATCATACTCCAGCTTTTTGAGGCAAGAATTCTGGCACACGCCCCGTTCAACCACATGTCACCACACAGTGTCTCTTAGAAAACATTGCCGGAGGAGCTTGAACACTAAGTCCTCATCAAGCATCTATTGGAGTAAACTAAAGTCTAATGGAAATTTAGAAATAACAATGTTAAACTTCTTAAAAACTGGCTATTCGGTATCATACACAAAGATTGGTGTTAAATGCTTCCTACTCTGAATGGTCCCCAGTTCTAAGTGGTGTACCCCAAAGCTCAGTACTGATTCCTCTTTCATTCAATTTATTTATTAATGATATTGGGGAGGAGATTAATAGCACTGCTTCTTTTTTGCAGATGAAAACCCCAAGCCAATGTAAGTCACAGTGAAGAACTATGAAAGATGTCTCTTTGCTTTAATTGCAAGCAGACCTTGACACACTTGAGTGTTTGGGCATCCACTTGGAAACTGAGGTTCAGTATGGATAAATGTAAAGTTCCTCATCTTGGTACTTATAATCTGTGGGCATCATATGTTCTAACGGGTCAAAAACTGGGAGAATCGCTCATTGATATGGATCTGAGAGTATTCTTGAAGATATCAGAACTACTAAGAAACAGCATGCCAATGTCATCAGCTGCCTCTAAAGCAGCAGGATATTGGCGTCTGTAAACCGGTGCGGCCACTGCGATAACAACGTATGCCGAGGCCCTCCCACGCCCCACTCCACACTACCTAACCCCCTACACCAACATTGGGGAGGGGGGGGGGGAAAACCCCCTCCGCACACACACATATGAGTCCTATCTCACCTATCTAATTCGCTCTAGCTAATCTAATAGTATATTCACATCCTCTCTGAAAGCCAAGGTCACACCAGACACACACACATGCGGGTGATTGAGAGGGACTCTCCTAGCGGAAGGGGGGCAAGGGGAAGCG